>PVKE010003700.1:0-70058 GCA_004027555.1 Craseonycteris thonglongyai | reverse complement strand
TGTGCAATGAACCTCAGACCACAGCTGGCCTTCGGAATATCAGGGGTCTCTGTCCTGGAGACCCTGACATCAACCCAGTGGCAATAAGCTGGGCACTATGATGGACCGATACTTCTACGTTGCTGCACGCTGGAGAGGAGAATGTGTGAGCTTCGGTGGGCCTGGTGCTGAATCCCAGCTCTGCCACTTACTAGCACATGATACCGGCCAAGTTCCTTACCCTCTCTGCGCCTTAGCTTCACCATCTGCCAAACAAAGATGGGGTGCTCCTAGGGTGCTTGCAAGGACCAGGTCATGGGCAGGAACCACCCCACACTGTGTGTACGTGTAGCCATGGAGCCCTCCTGGGGAGCCTGGGGTCTCTCTGCACCCACCTCACCTACTCACAGATCTCTTTCCCTTCCAACCCTGCGTTCTCAGCAGCTGTCAGGCTGTGTGAGGGATGGCTCCATTCTCTCCTCCATCTGCCCCATAACAGGGCCCCTGCAGGGACCTGCCTGGCCCCGCTCCTGACTCTGAGCTGGGATTCTAGAACCATGTAGAATCAGCATAAGGACACACTCCCCGAGGTTGGACAGCCCTAAAGAAGGGCTCTGCCTTAGTGAGAAAAAGACAGGGGGAGTCATCCCTAAAAATCCTAAGCTCCCCATCCTCAACATACAGCTCAAATCCACTCACAGAACAAGTTTCAGTTGTGAGACTAGAGAAATAACTGCTGGGAAGGACAGAGTTCTGTGGCTGGCTCCCTAACAGGATAAATGGTAGTCTTCTGCCCTCTAGTGGTGAAGAGCAGCATCAGCACCTTGCAGACAAAGGACGGACTCAGGCCTCGTGCCATTTTGTAGACACATCAGGTCAGAATCTGCTGTTAACTTGCTGGGGGTGAGGGGAAGACTGCCCTCCGCAAGAGACCCAGATGGAACGGAAACGCACCCATCTGCTTACTCATGGGGCATCTGCAAACTGCCAACGAGCCGAGACGCACGGGTGAGGGGGCTTCCCACAGGCCTTGAAGGATGAGGAGACGGTGGATAGAATGGGGTGGAGACAGCGCTCCTGGTTGAGGGAACAGCCTGAGCAAAGGCGTAGCACCCCGAGGGGACTGAGAGGGGAACAGTCAAGCCACCTGCAGCCACCTGTCAACCCCTTGGTCACCCCAGGCACTAAGAAAAGATGTGACATCGTGTGGGGAGAGGGGAGTGGGCACCGGATATAGGGTGTTGGAGGGGGACCTGATTCTGGGAGCTGGGCACATAATGCGACGCATGGGTGATGTGATGTGGAGTTGTATGTTGGGAAACTGTCTGATTGTTACCAACCAATGTCACCCCATTAAATTTAACAATAAAATATAATATTAAAAAAAAAAAGAAAAGAAAAGAAAAGATGTGACTTCATTCCCAGGAGGGAGCTTGGTGAGGAGACTCTTGGAAGTGGAAAGACTTGCATGCTTGCTCAGGAGACCTGGGCTTATACAGTCATGCTCCTTGGACTGGGGACATCCCTGTGCTTCTCTAGGCCTCAGTCTCCTCATTTTGCAAAATGAAAGAGTTGGAAGAGAATGATGTCTGAGGTTCTTTGGGGCTCAAAGATTCTGGTCATGCACAGGCCTTGATTCCGGGGGGCCCTGCCAGTAGGTTGAGGGCAAACATGTCACCTGGACACGCGGCTGCTCCTTCCTGGTGGCCTTCCTCGTCGCACTGGGAGGGTGACTCCTTGCAGCCCCCTTGCGCTATTCCTGCCTTGTGCTGCCTCTGCTGAAGGGGCAGAAGCTGGCATTTGTTCCCCATGAGCAAGATGGCAGCTGGCTCAGCTCATGGGCTGTCTCTGTAACCCTCAACCCCATCGGAATAGGGTCCAAAGGGCCAACAGGAGCAGCATCCAAGCACCTCCCAGACAGACCCGCACTCTAAAGGAATACAAAAATAAGCTACGTTTGACTCTCGCCCCACCCCACTCGGAAATCTGTAACATCATTAGCTACAAGTAAATATATCAGTGGGATTAATGGAGCGAATCACAAAGTGACTTGATTGGGTTTAAAGCCGCATTATCTCTTCGAGGTGAATTAGTAAATTTAGCACTGTCGGGAGATGATGAATTGAGCATGCAGGGACTGGGAGTTGTTATTGATCCCGAGGCTAGATCGGCATAAGGAGAAGCTGGAGTGGCTTCTTGCACGCCGTTTTCAGTTAACACGCTCACTTAGTTCATGGCACAGGGACACAGCGGTCACTTTCAGGCACATCATCTAGTTGTGACCACCTACGATAGGCAGTGTCAAAGACAGTCTCCAACAACCCCCACCCCTTGGTATTACACCCTAGTGCAGGGGTGGCGAACCATTTGGTGAGTGAGTGCCAAAGTTTATGAAATAAGAGTATACTCGCTCGACTCGCGTGCCAACCCATCGAGTGAGATAGAGGTATCGATTATTTTTATGTCTATAAGAGGCATAGGATGTTTTTATAACAAAAAACAATAATTCCGTATCCCGAAATAATTGCTCCGCGTGCCACTTGGGGCACGCGTGCCATAGGTTCGCCACCCCCGCCCTAGTGTAAGGGTCTCTTCCCCCGCGTGCAGACAACTTGCTTCTAACATGCAGGATGCAGCAGAGGTGATGAGAGGTCACTTCCAAGATGGATTATAAGCACTATGGCTTTTGTCTCAGGTGCGCGCTCTCTCTCTCCCTCTTTTGGGGAGTTCACTGCAGGGGAGCCATGGTGAGGTGACTCTGTACAGAGGCCCATGGGAATAAACCTCAGGTGCATTTTCCCCCAGGTGAACTCTGAGATGACTACAGACCAGGCCAGGACCTTGACTGCTGCCTCACGTGGGACCCTGAGCCGGAACCACCCAGCTAAGCTGCTTGAGTTTCAGACCTGAAGAAACAAACAGAGATGCTCACTGTTCTCAGTCAGTACGTTTGGGGTCATGTCTTAACACAGCAATAGAAAATTGGTACACCACATGGTTTGCTTTGGTCTCCGAAATCTGAGTAGAAACGTGTTGTTTCTGAGCAGAAGTTTCAAGAGTCAGTGTGCAACTTGCCACAGTCTGGTTTCCTGCTTTGACAACTGTGCAGGCTAGAATCAGATGAAACTCCTGTGACCCTGGGTCCTAGCAGGACCGTGATGAGCCGAGTCTCACCCTCCCCAGAACCACCTGCACTGGCATGCCGTGTGACCGAGAAATAAATGTGGGTGGCATGAAATCACTGATTTGTAGACTGTTCGTTATCACACCATAACCTCACCCATCCTGACCAGCACAGGTTCAGTCAAGGTGTGATAAGGAATTGGGGCAGGGGGATCTGAAACAATCTGGGAAACACACTCACTCTTCCTGCTACGAACACAAGAAGAGTTGACTGAAACGGTTTAGAGACGTGATATGTTTTCTCACAAAAGCCGCCACAACCGTGTCCTATAGGAAGGACTTTCAAATATCCTGTCTCATCAACCCCATTCGCACACTCGCACACCCAGAACACATGCTCCAACAGGGCCCCTCCTATCAGTTGATGAGCCAACATTCAGTGAGTCTGTGTGGATGGCAGGCACTTCCACATCTTCTCCTCATTCAATTCTTACAGTCGTCCATTGAGGCAGACACAGTTATCACCGCCCTTCATTCGCAGATGAGGAAAACACAGCTCTGAGAGTAAAACCACCTACAGAGGGTGATTCAGCCCCTATGTAGATCCTGGCAGGACGCAGACTTGAGTCCAGGCCCTCTGAACCTACGACTTACGCCCCTTCTAATCTCAGTGGCCCCCAGCCAGAGGAGGGTGCACTAAGGCTGCTGCTGAGCAAGAAGGTCTAAGAATCGGTAGGCTGACAGCTCTTTTACAAGGAGGAAAGGCTGTGGATGGTGGTTAGAAATGGAGGGGAAGCCAGGATGGTTCAGTGGGTTAAGCGCTCACTTTGCAGCCCCAGGGACCGAGGATCGAATTCCGGCCCCAGCCCGTGCGGAACCATATGCTGAACTGGGAGCTCCCCCAGTTCAGTTCTCTCTCTGTATCTCTCTCTCTCTCTCTCTCTCTCTCTCTCTGTCAAAATAAATAAAAATATATTATTAAAAAAAAAGAGATGGAGATATTCCTTACTTGTATCAATGAAGACAGCATCCACGTAGATTTTGGTACAGAAAGAGCCCAGGATAAATCCACAGGCTGGTCCAAATACCAGCATCGTGAACAGAATTCCTGAAAAAAAGAAGATGAAACAAAGATTAGATTAAAAAACAGAGGCCAAACAATGAGGAAAATAGTCAAAGATCAAGGAAATTACGTTGTTTCAATCACATACGCTGTCTGATCATACAATGACATTATTGAAATGAGTCTAAAAAATCCTAGAGGAAGAAAGCTTGTATTTCTAAACATTGGAAACTTTACTGAAATATTCAGTAGTATGTATTCTATAATATTTTGATAGATTGCTTTAAAATTGCTGTGCACTTTAAGAGGACTCCATCCCACATCATATCAAACAAAAATACAGACATGTCTATAATTAAACCCTTTTTCTGTCATAAATATTTTTTTGAAAGAATTTTTATAATTTTGCTTTTCCACTTATTTGGCATTACGTAATTTGTTTAATTTATGGTTGGCTAAGATTTCTCAGCACTCATTGTGCAAACTCAGGAATTCTTGTAATGAGACAAAAAGAAAAGCCACAAATTATTTTCAAATGGAATGAAATGTTTATGGGCATTAAATTGAGCAAGTAACAAGGCTGATATAGTGGTATGCTTGAGAGCATTTAATTAGGTAGCTATTCATTTCAATTTTGCAGTTTGCCCTGTATTTTGGAGTTGCTGTCTGTTGTGGCTGCAATAGTAGTTCTGGACTCCAGCTTTTTTCACAGGACTTGAAAAGATGGTACTAGGCATAGGCTTAAGTAGCCGGGAGGCATAGTACCTGGAATTTTGCACAAACCTTTTAGATCATATCAGAAAAGCACTGAGCACAAATTAAAATGCACAGTCTCTAGCTGAATTTCTATTTGGTGGGCATTTCCTAAGCGCTGACAGTTCTCCGGGTCCTGGGGATGAAATCAAGAGTGAAGAAGTGGGCCTTCCTTCAAGAAGCCGGCCATCTATGGGGACAGTCCATGTGTGTGTCAACACCCCCAAGCAGCCAGTGCAAAAGGTAGGTGCTAACAGGTCCACACGGGCACATGAAGAACAGGGTAGGAGGGAATCTGAGCTCAGTGGAGGGTAATTCTGGTCTGTTTGTGGGGCTAGACTAACTCAGCCTGAATTCTCCCAAAGATATCATCATGAAGCCATTCAGGGATTCTTCCATCTAAGCAATATTTCCTGAGCTCCTTCTAAGAGCCAGGCAGTGTCTCAGGAAGTGGGATTCAGCATTCAACCAGGCGGTCGAAAACCCCAGCCTTCTTGGAGCTCACTGACTTGTTGGGAGGTTAAAAACACCACTAAAGAAACCATACACAAGAGCTCAACTGGTTTCCAACTTCCGCAAAGGCAGCCAAGCCTTCCCTGTTTACAGGCAGGCACCTAGAACCCCAAATAAATCACATGAAGACGGCTTGTGAAGAATGTGGTTTGATGATGGAAGAAATGAGAACAGAATGGTTTATATCGTAAGCACAGGGCTGAATCTACCCTCTGCAAAATCCTATTCTGTGACTTGGAGCCAGTCCCACAGCTATAGCCAGAGGTGCCCACCACACAGCTCTGACTGTTTATAGAACTCTGAAGAGGAGCCATATCCATATTATTATTGGATAATATAGCTCATTGCCTCTACTTTGTCACAGCTTAGAGTCAGATAACCACATAGAGAAAGCTGAGAAAGTTGGAGGTATGACTGGAAAAGTCTGGAATCTGGGGATCTTTCAGGCATGGACTGGAATTAGGGGGACGGTCCTTAGCAGGGTGGGGCTAGGGAACACATCTACTCTTGGCCTTATTCCCGCAGTGAAGTGAAGCAGCAAGAGATGCTGAGATGGCCCTGGGGTGGTCGTGGGGGACAGACTACATAAAAACTACTCTAAGTTAATGAGAAAAACACAAAACTGCTGGAAAAGGGACAAATATCTTAAGAGGTACTTCAGAAAAGGAGACACTCTAGTGAACAAAATAGGATAAGATGCTCAACCTCATTCAAAGGGGCAAATAAATTGCAGCCCCCGTGACATGTCACTGCATTTTCAGCTGATTAAGGAGCTTGACAATACCAAGTGTTGGCAAGGATGTGGGGGTATCTGGAACTCTTGCACACTGTACATTGGACAGCCTCTTGGCAAACCTTTGGCAGTGCCTGAAAAACTGAAGACAGCCCAGTGACCCACAACTCATAACTCCTGGGTGATACTCTGCAGAAAGCCTGACATGTCCTGGGAGAGGCATCCAAGAATGCTCATGCCAACACTGTAAGATCCCAAACTGCAAGCCACCCAAATTCCCATCAGTGGAACAGATACACAAATCATGACATCACCATACTGCAGAATTACTATACAGCAAAGGAATCAACTCATCAACAACATGGATATAACTCGACGCAAAAGAACACAGACAGGGAAGCATACAGAATGGCGTGATCTCACTTCATACAGAATTCAAAATAGAAGAACTAAACTATTTAGTGATATATCAGTAGGTAGTCAAACTATAGAGAAAAAAACAAAACCTCAAGAATTTGGAAAATCCAAATGGAGACTTTTATTTGGAATTAACTGTATTAGTCATCTGTATTATTACTACTGATATATGATGATTAATGAAAGTAATAAGAAACATTTTTTTGTGTTTGTAAAATGTGACACCAATCACACTGAATGATTGAAATAGTACAGAAATAAATAGAATCAAGATGGTGGTTACTGCTGCCGGGGGAGAGGGGGAAGTTACCATCTAGAAGGAGGTGAAAGTGGGGTTCTCAGGGGCTGTGTCTGCATTTGGGTTGTTTATAAGGTACAAAAATATTTGTTTCACTACAAGTCATTAAGCTCTAATGTTTTCAACACAAACCATGACTCTCATATTTTTCACATACATACAAGGGCTGTCCAGAAAGAAAATCTATAGCAATAATGCCTCTACTTCTCATAGGACATGGCTGGATACTTTCTGACTGCCCTTGTATGTATGTGAAAAACATGACAATCATGTCTTAGGCAGAAAATATATTAGAGTTTAACAAATTGCCATGAAAACAAACACCCATATAGTTTGTAAACTCACAAAATGCTGAACCAGCACCTAAGAGTCCCACTATCACCCACACCCTGCCTCCTTCTAGATGGTAATAACCCCTACCTTCTCAGCAGGCCCAGCTTTCAAGGGTCAAATATACCAAAAGGAGGAAACTGAGATGGCTCAGTGGGTTAAGCGCTCACTTTGTAACACTGAGGACTAGGGATCGAATCCCAGCCCCGGCCCGTGAGGACCCATATGCTGAACTGGGGTGTGCTCCCCATGCAGGAGGCCCCGAGCCCTGTTCCTGCCCTGTGTGGACTCCACCCACCTGTGTGGAAAAAAACCCATGTCGAAAAACTGATGGCGTGCAACTATGGAGACTGCTCTGGGCTCTCCCCCCTTCTCTCTCTGTCTCTGTCAAAAACAATAAAAGAAATCTTTAAAAAGAAAAATGTACCAAAAAGGCTTCAGAAAAGTTCTTGGAACACAGACTTTCTCAAAATAAATAAATAAATATATAAATAAAGTAGCTATTAGTTAACTTCTCATTGGGACTCCTAACAGCAGATCTTTTTTGCTTTATGAGTTTTACTGTATTTGATTACTTGGGTAAGAGATGCTTACCTTAAAGAATGTGGAGAACACAGAATCACATAAAGAAATACCAGTTCTCATATTTCCTTTTGGGCATTATTGTATGTTTGTACTGTATTTCTTCCTATGTGTTTTGCATTTGTAGGACCAGATAGCTTAATTTAAACATAATTTTTTTTTAAAGAAATCATTTTAAAAGAAACACATGCTCATGGAAGAACAGTCTGAGAATAAAACAAGGATGGAGAGGCACCGCGACACAGTGGCCAAGGTCACAGACCCGGGGGCTGACCAGTGTCTGCACTCGCTGGCTGTGTGACCTTGGAAAAGCTATTTGACCTGCTCTGGGCCCCTGTGCTCCACCTGAAAGTGGCGGTAATGCTAATAATACCTATCTCAGGAGGTTGTTTCGAGGTTTAAGTGATTAACGTACATGAAGTGCTTTCCACAGTGCCTGGCATTCAGGAAGTGCTTAATAAAGTTTAGCTATTATTATGTCATTACAAGAAGGATGATGCAAATCACCTCGGAAAAGCACTGGTCTTTATTTAGACTTCCCTTCCAGTCTGTCTCTATACATAAGGTTGTTGGTGTTTTTATTTGCTTATTTTTATTTTGTTTTGTTTTTAGAACAATTAAAAAATAAATACCTGGGGAAGCTGGAATGGCTCAGTGGGTTAAGTGCTCGCTTTGCAGCCCCGGGGACTGAAGATCGAGTTCTGGCCCCAGCCCGTGTGGACCCATGTGCTGAACTGGGATGTGCCTCCCATGCGGGAGGCCCCTGGCCCTGTTCCCACCCTGCAGGGCCCCCGCCCACCTGTGTGGAACAAAAACCACGTGGAAAACTGATGATGTACAACTATGGAGACTGCTCTGGGCCCTCCCCCTTCTCTCTCTCTCTTTCTCTGTCCCTCTCTGTCAAAAACAAATCTTAAAAAATAAAAATACTTAACACAGCTTCCCTGATAGAAAGCCTGGAAACAAATAAGATTTCCTAAAGAATGTCTTTTTTTAAAGAATAGAATTGTCTATTGCAGTGGACTCTAAGGGGCTGATGAAAGAGAACTTCTGGGCCGCCCTCAGGACAGTGGTGGAGGAAGCAGCTAATGCATTCTGGACCCACACAGCCCAGCACCCAAGGCCCAGCTCTGCATCCCTTCCTGGCCTTGGGGAGGGAGGACCGCAGTGTCTCACGTGACAGCCCTACTTTTCAGCAGCGACAGGGACAGCACTGAACAGGGCCATGGAAGGGCGGGGCTTAGGGTCCTGTGGGTGACAACACGAGAGGCCCCCTGAGCAGAAGTCTGTGGCTTTCTTGGGAGGGAGGGCTCGTGCGATGGACCTGATACAGCTTCTCAGAAAACCACTCTCTCCAGGAGCATCTCTCACTGGGCTGGTAAGAGTGCTGAGTATTCTGGCCTCTTTTTGCAGGACAGTGGTCTAATTCATCCTTTGCTTTTGTCTGATTATAAAAGTGATGTATTCAGAAAGGGGAACCACTGGTGATTAGCCTACCATCCTGAGGTGAGGGCTCCCTTCACGTCTTTATCCCCTCTGATGTACTGGAGGTTACACAAAAACCCTCAGGATCCCTCCGTAAGGTTCACGTTATGATACTCTTTTTGTAGATGAGAAAATAGAAGCTCAGAGAGGTGAGTCAGTTGCCTCAAGGCCACACAGCTTGTACATGATAGAGGTGCATTTCAACTCAGGCCTCCAGGACTACTTAGGTTCTTAGAAAAAGAACAGACAGGGACCACATAGTACATCAGTGAGCAGTGAAGCCTCTGGAATCAGCCAGACCTAAGCTTGGCTCCTAGCTACATGTCTCAATTTTTGGATCACTAACTCAATTCCCAACTCTGAGTTTGGGAATAAGGTCACTGAGAATTAGATGGAATGTGTGCAAAGTTCCTGGTGCCTAGAACACAGCAGATGCTTTCTAGAATTCTCTTTGTGCCTCAGGGGTGATGAATCCAAGAAGGAAGGCCTGCGTTGCTGGTCTCCTCTAGGCATGTGTTTCTGTTTCTGTAGCTGGACTCAGAGCTATTTTAACCCTGGACCGTCCCCTCAATTGTGCAGGGCGCAGTGGAAGCTCAGCTCAGCATACCTTTTTCCCACAAGAGGGCAGCATCGGCCTAGAAGAGACAGAGTCCTGGCTGCTTGCATTTCTAGGTAACTGCCCACGAAACCCTCGGCCAGCACATTGCTTGTCACTCCCGCTTGCCTTCTGTGCCCTCAATTTATCCAAACGTATTCTTCCATCCTGAAATCTGCAGGCTGAAATGTCTCCCCTAAGGAGTGTTCTGCATCACATGTGCGTGAATAAAACATGACCCCCTAACAGCAGGAAGCCTGCAAAACATGGGGTACGTGGGCCTCCGGTGCCCATTGCCAGCAGCCTGACAGCGTTACATCACTGACCTTGCTTACCTCTAAGGGGCACATGGAGGGAACTGAACACGAATTCCGTACCAGACATGGCACACAATTTGTGTAATACAACCATCCCCTCCACAAACTTTATAAAGGAAACAAAACAGTCATGTTGCTAAGGCCTGCACAACAGTTCCTACATCCCTCCCCACGTGTCGGAATGGCCCCTCTTAAGTAAGCTATATTCCTGGCTTTCAACATTGGCTGCACGTTGGAATCATCTGGGAAACTTAAAAAATATATTAGTGCCCAGGTTCTTAGACCGCCTCCCCCAGCCCCCCAAAGAGCTGATGTAGCTGGTGGTCTGGGGTGCAGGTAGGCACCGGGATGCTTCCCAGGCTCTCCAGGTGATTTTATGTGCAGCCAGGTTGAGAATCCCTGGGCTCTGTCTGCCCTCGCTGACCTTGACCAGGGAATTAGTTGTATCCCAAAATACACCAGGGCATGTGGGAAAAGGGAAGGGCATGGACGCGATCTGATGTCAGCCCTCAAAGATAGAGGGGCAGCCGGACATGGAGCGTGCTCAGACTGAGTCACTGGGCATGGTGGTGGAGCCTGGATCTCTGTGTACCCAGCCAAAGCAACCCCGCATGCCAGCGCCACTGTGCACCCGACAGCAGAACCCTGCCCACGTGCCTGGTGTGGTGCCTGGTTCCGTCTGGCATTTAGGTCTTACTCACACTGGTACTCAAGCTAATTTTCCCTCTCCTCCAAGCCCTGAGCAAAGAATCAAAGGTCCACCCTCTGTTCAAGGGCTACGTTAGTGCCACCTCCTCCACGGTGCCTGCCTACATTTTCTCTCTCCTTCCCATCCCTTCCCTCCTCTGCCACAGCACCGAGCCTCGGAATTCTTCCATAGCTCTGCTTATAATTATAACCTGCTTGGACGTAGACGTGAAGCTCCAGGTATTAGGCATGCCATAATAACTTAAGGCTCAGGAAAGGCAGATAACTTGTTTTCTAAAAAAATCCTATTATTCACCAAGGCGATGGAGTCCTTTGCCTGGAGGAGGGACCCAAAGTTTGTCTGTTGGATGGTGAACAGAGTGCTACCCAGGCCTGGGACATAGGAAGCCTTGGCATTATGGAGAATGATACACCAAGTGAAAGTCATGCCACAGGCTCGGCTTCTTGGGGATGCTCGGGAAGGAGGTGCAGTTGGTATCAGTCTTGGTTTCTCAGCCCAGATAACAGCACTTCCTGCCTGGCAGGGCCTTACCAGGGGGAGGGCACATGTCTCGCTGGCCATCTGGATGTGATGCCCACAGGGGAGAAGCCGCTGTCAGCAGGGCCAGGCTTTGCTGGCTCCCCAGCCAGTGCCTCTGTGGGAATGACATCTCAGGGCTGGAGCCACCACCCAATTTTCCTGCAGCTTTCTCTGTGTGTGGCAGGTGCAACTGAGCAGAGCTGGGCTAGCCGACCTTCTCCACAGCAAGTGAGAGAAGGCCCGCCCTCCCTGTCCTCTGTTAACCCCCTGAAAGCCCCTGGGACCCCAGGGTGATAAGACTTGCACTGGCTGATTAAATAAGAAAATGCCGTCGCAGGGGGAGGGTTAGGAAGTCGTACAGGCAGGAAACCCACCCAGCTAAACAGCAGGCTGCACCTTCCTGAAGGGCCCACATCCTGTCTGCCTGCTGAGTAGGGCCTTCCTAGACGCTCTGGCTCGGTGGATTCTCAGATAACAGTGGGGCGAGCATCCTGGCTTCCTCTTGTCACCACCCTCAGCCTCCAGCAGGGGGCAGTGGAGAGATGCCAAGGCCTGAAGTCTAGAGTCTGGGCTTCCAGTTTCCTACAAGGCTCCATGGCTACTGCAGCAGGAGGTCAAGTTCAAGCAACTCAAAGGGTCTCAGCCCGGGGACTGCCAGCTGAATTGTGTCCCCCCAAAACTATTTTTTTGAAGCCCTAATGCTCAGGACCTAAGAATGTGACCATATTTGGAAATTGGGCCTTTAAAGGGGCGAATATGTAGGAGCTCAGGTTCTGTGGGATCTCAGTGCTGCACTTACATCTCCATACCACCTGGCAGGGAGAAACAGCGGCAGAAAGGCTGAAGGCCAGGGAAATCCTTCTAATAAATTCCAGTGTCTGCAGGGTGCTGAAGGCCCCTCCCTGAGCCTTGCCTGCCTGCCTCTTGGAAGCCAAGTGACCTGAAGGAGACAGAACTGCCCCAAGTACACATACACATTACCCAGCAAGGGGACTCTGCCCCTCACTCAGCGTGGGGGAACCTCTGGACCTTAGTTAACCCATCCTCTCGTCAACAAGTGTGCCTTCCCGCACAGGTGGAAACTGGAGACAAACGCTTAGGCATTCCTGCTTGTCTACCATCAGAGGGAGCCAGACACCCTCTCATGCGAGGGACAGCGAGCTGTCGCAGGAGCAAGGAGAGAGGGAGGATTATGGTTCAAAGTGGGGGTCACCCACCTGCTCCTTGGAGGTGGCTTCCTTGCCTATAGGAGGACATGGTGGCAAATGACTTGATAGATCTGTGGTCATTAGTGAAGGTCCTCATGCTGTGTCTGGCAAGAAAGTGAGCCTTCCCAAAATGCCTGTCAAGGGGAAGGGAGGACTTCGAGATGGTAACGGATTATCCCCACCACAGCGCCTCAACCTCCCCAGCGGGTACGGTCTGTATTTGAACTAGCCTTCCTAAATCTTGTGGGACTGTACTCTTCCCCTGCTTTAAACTGTCAGGGGTGCCCTACTTTATAACACGAAGTCCAGCCTTTGGTGGGCCGAGATGCCAGGCTGCACAACCACACCTGGTGCTGGGTGGAGTGGCCTCTGAGAGCAGCATGGGGACACTGAGAGGGGCGGGGCCAGGCCTGGAGTCTCCCACCAAGTGCACACTGTGTGTGTGTGTGTGTGTGTGTGTGTGTTTGGGGGGGCACTGAGGTGCATACGTCAGCAGCAAGCACGCCAGTGACTGCTAACTTCATCTGCATAAAGCATCTTGAGCAGGCATCGGGGCAGGGAGGGTTGGCTGGTGGGAGGTCCCTGGGCATGGCCTCTCAGCCATTCAGTGGGCTCAGGCCAAGGTCCCTGAAGAGAACATCCTCTGCATGATCAAATGAGCAGAAGCCCAGCTGTCATTCAGAGGAGACAAGATGGGGCTGGGGGCTGGGATTCCGGGATACATAAGAAATCCCACCATCAAAACTGTCTTGCACACAGGACTGGACAATGATGTCCTGAAACATGTCTCAGAACATGGCCTACAGATGCAAAATCTCCCCCGTGTAGAAGCAGGGAAGCTGGACAGACAGACAGCGGCTCTGGGGCAGCATCATACCCACCGTCCAGGTCACCTGAGAATAGAACTGGAGCCACTGTCCCAACACATGGACCAAACGCATGAGCCTCCATTTCCTGGAAAATCACTTCTGCCTCTGGCTGTATAATTCAATTTGCGGCTAACTGAAGGTATTGGAGCAACTCCTCCTCCCAGAAACACTTGGACAGGCAGCAACCTGTGCCTCTTGTTATTTTTTAAGTTTTCCAAGTAGCTAAGAACCAGGGATGTTCCTAAGAGCCCGGGACACACAGGATACCCCCACAACAAAGAATGCTACCTATGCCCATTTCCCAGTCTAGGATTGACTTTAAAGTCCCCCAGCTCCAGCTCCCCACCAAAGCGCTGGCTTTCGAGGGCTGCCAGGCTGGGCATGAGGGACAGAGGGAGCTGACTGTGTGGACGCCAAGGTCTTGACTGTGCTGTACCCAGGGTCCCCGTCCTCCATTCCGCCGCGTGGACTCCTGTATAAAGTTTCTAGTGAGTCTGAATACTGTTCCCAGAAAAAATATGTGCACATCTGGGAACTTGTGGATATGACCTTATTTGGAAAAAGTATCTTTGCAGATGTCATTAAGGATATGGAGACACGATCATCCTAGATGACCCCAGGGGGCCCATAAATCCAAGTGTCCTGGTAAGTGACACAGAGTAAAGGGACAGTGGGGGAAGAGAAGGTCATGTGAAGCCTGAGACTGGAGTGACACTGTCACAAACCAAGGAACGCTAGAGCCACCAGAAGCCGGAAGAGGCAAGGAAGGGCCCTCCTGAGGGAGCCCGACCCTACCCACACCCTGATTTCAGACTTCTGGCCCCAGAACCATGAGTTAATGCATTTCAGTTGTTTTAAGCCAACAACTTTGTGGTGAGTTTTGTGGCACCCTCAGGAAATTCAAACAGTTTTCTTGAAAGGCTTTGGTTCTATGGCCAACTGTCTAAAATTCACTATCTCCCCAGGGTCTCCTATGAAATCCCCAGCAGGAACTCAGGAAACAATGGTTGAATGAAAGCAGAATGAACAATAGGTTGAACCAAACCTCCTTCTCAATATACGACTCAAAATATGGGCAGGGGGTGGGGATGCAGGGTGTTCTGCTTCTCAGGCTTAGAATTTTCTCAGTTTTTCTGCATCACCTCCATAGTGCCCCATCCAAAATCTTGTGAAACCTATTAACTAATTGAGAAGTTACTGGAGTCCAAGAAGAAAAAAAGAAAGATGTGTTAGCACGTCCCTCTATCTAGGCATCTCACCCAGTGCGTCTCATGGGGAAGAACCGATTATTACCACTAACCATGTCCTCAGTGACAGCGGAAGAAAGACAACACCCTCGTTTAGAGACCTCCCGAGATCCTAGTGGAAGGAACAAAAGCCCGTCACATCCGGGCCCCAGATCATGATGGAGACACATCCCCTGTAATCTGCCTGCTGGGAATAGCCCTACATATGGCCTGTCCCCATTCACTCTTGGTTACAGAGTGGCTACAGTCTTCAAGATGGCCCAGCTCCTCATTCCACAGATGGGAGATGAGGTGGCCTGTCCTTCAGGTGTCACTACTGAGGAACGAGGGCCAGACAAGAGGTCACAGCCACCCAGGGACTAGCTGCTGGGTCACAGTGCCCTGCACTTCCTCCTACCCTGGGGGGGTCAGCACCATCCATCCAAAAGAGTGTGCTGTGCACTGGTTATTTTGGAAACCCTAATGCTGGAAAATTATTCCAAGACAGGTAATACTTAGCCTCACGTGACTGCCTCTGACACACGCTTTCTAAAAGGCCAGATGGAGACCGGGACTTCCTGAATCAGAGCCTCCTGTTCTCCCCCCACCCCTTTGCGGCTCTAGGGGGATGACTTGCTTGCAGAAGCCCTGTCTGAATGGGCCTGATGCCCATGCACAGGAACCCAAACCCGGCACCACGCTCTGACCTTGAATTCTAACGTGGGTAGCCTCCCCGTTTGCCTTCCTACACAATTTTCTACTTTATTTTCTTATTGTTAAGGCATAAACGTTATTGCAGGAAGACATCTTCACTATTTTTACATTTTATTTTTAGTCCTTTGTGAGGCGAGGCAAGAAAGAAACCAAGAAAGCGGATTTATGTCACCGGGGTGGGTCCTCTTACGGAGGGCTTCCCCTTGTGAGTCACTCGGTGACTCATTTACGTAAATTCTGCCGAGCTTAGTGGAGCGCAGGGGGCCTTCCGATGAGACAGAAAGATGAATGGGAAGGAATGCTCACTGCTGAAGGCCATGGCCTCCCTCAGCAGGCCTGGCCCCATTCTGGGTTCCCTGTGCCCCGGGGCCTGTGAATGGGGGCAAGCTTTGACGCACTGAAGAGCATTGGGTCACATGAGAACTGACAAATGTAGGCTCCTGTCCACAGAGTAGTCTATGTCATTGTCATAACTCCCATCACCGTGCACTCAAACAATGTGCATGTATATCTGGGATGGGCTACTCAGACCAGAGGTCCTGAACCTCACCACAACTGACATGAAAGGGCGAAGAAGTCTTGGTTGCAAAGGGCTGGCCTATGTCCTGTAGACTGTTTAGCAGCACTTCTGGTGTGGAGGACCTATTAGATGTCCCTAGTGGGGGCAATCAAAAATATCTCCTGTTACTGCCGAGTGCTCCCCATTCACAGCGTGTGCTCGCTAAGGGTAAGGACCTCTGTCTGTCTTACTCCTCTTTGTCTCCTTACAGCCCAGCATGGTGCTTGGCACAGAGCAGGCATCCCCAAACACTTGTGGATATCTAAGGATCACCCTGTGAAATACATGTGTGACCCAGCAGGTTACAGATGGGGCAGCATGGGCCCAGAGAGGTTCTGATTTCTTGGATCACGTGGCTAGTGAGCAACAGGGCTGATAACTCCACGGCTGCCCTGTTTCCCAGCCCTGCGTAAGGAAGGGGGCGGAAACTAACAGAAAGCCCCAGAGAGGACCTTATTTGGGATTCTTTCACCCGTTCTAGCTCTGGCCACCAAAGGAGAGAGGCTGCTACAGCCCCTGGGCCAGAACATTCCGAATGCTGGCAGCTGCTAATTAATGAGGAGTGTGGGGAAGATCAGAGTGACGAGGAGCCCTGTGGCCCTATTGAGCATGAGAAGAGCAGGGTTAATTTTTTAAAAAACCTCTCCAGTGGCTTAATCCTCAATACAGGATAATGATTTGAATTAGGCTTGCAATAGGAGGAAGCTCGGAGCCCCTGTGCCGTCAGGCTGTGAATGAACTTAGTCACAGACTCGTGGTGCTGTCTTAATTAGGTGTGGAGTCTGCCTTCCTATTTGAAGAGGAAAGTAGAACAGAGTAAACTGTCTGGTTCATGTCTGAAGGTGGGAGAGCAAGGTGGGGGTGGGGGTGCACTCATGTGGTTTGCAATCTAGAGCCCGATTTGCTGAGCAGAACCTAATTTCCAACTCCATCCCCACAGGCCCGCTGCTAAGTTTTCCTTCAAAGGCTTGCCAGTTACGGAGAGCTTCGTCCATTTACCCTTGAGCGCAGCCACGCCTGCCCCACCTGATGTCACAGAGCAGCATCCTCAAGAGATCACCTGGGCATGTGTCACTACTTCCAAGTGGCTACACTGGAAAACTGTCACCTGTTCTGATTTCCCAGCTCTAGAAAGCCAGTCCCAAACGTGCAGCATGGCCCGCTGCCAATTCTTAATGAGTCTTATTTAAAGACCCAGTTGCTGACATGTGACACCAAGGTGATGCCCTAAGCACACTGTGACTGTAGGTCTCCTGATGACTCCTGTGTGACAAGTCCATTGAACAACACAGGTTTGAACGGAGTGGGTCCACTTCTATAGGACTTTGTTTCCACAGACAATGTGAGGGGAAAAAAACCCAGCAGACAACCGCATCACCTCAAACAGATGACATAAACGTAAGGTATCGATAAATACAGTACAGCACTATACATATATTTGTCCCTTACTGATTTTCTTCATACCATTTTCTTTTCTCTCGCTAACTTATTTTCTCCAATTTGGAGATGAGGGGACTGAGGCTTAGCGCTGATCATGGGGGAAGCTGGGATTGGAAACTGTCATTGCCAAGTTCTCTCCACTGACTCACACACTCCTTCTCTGAAGGGGTTGGGGGACATTGCCACCTTCCCTCTGGAATGTGGACTCAGAGTCCTTCCCACTTCCTTCAGGAAAGACTCATGAGGTCAACCCTCCAAGGCTGCTTTTGTGTTCTCCCAGAAATTCTACCCACCAACGAGGACACGCTCCCACTGGGGACTCACCAGGGCCCAAACACCGTGACGGTTTCTGGCCTTTCCTCTCGTCCCTCCACCCACAGAGAGTTTCCTGACTTCTGTCTGAGCTGCTTTCTTATTCCCTTGCATGAGAGGCTAAAGAACCTTCTAGCCTTCTTAGTGCGCAGCTTTCCTGTTTCAAACTTTCCAGTCACAGGCTTAGCAGGACTATCACATAACTTTTTATCCACTGTTAAATAGAAACAACGGGGTGCTGTAAGTGTTTTAATATCAGATTGTGGTGATGGTTGTACAGCTGTAAATTGTGCACATAAAAAGAGTGAGTTTTATGGTATATAAATTATACCTCAATAGCATTGTATTTTGTTTTGTTTTGAGTGTTTTTTTTAAGTTTTGAAATTTTTTGATTTTTTTTTTTTTTAAGAGCTATAAAGGGGTTTGAACTCATGGATACGCTTTAATCACTCCAGGAAGCAGAGACTATAGGGGAAAGGGTGGCCACCGATTTATGGCACCTCAACTGAATCATCAAGCCCATTCTTTCTCCTCGCAGAAAAACTGAAATTGAGACTCCAAGTCATCCAACTGACCCTTAAGCACTGGTGAAAGTTAGGCAGAAGGGAGGTGAGGGTGAGGGTGTTGGTGATGCTCAGCAGAGTTTAGCATAAGGAGCTTCTATCCTGGGGCTCACTCACAGAGGGTCATTTATTGAACCCCAACAGGGCCCTGCTAGGGTTCTGTCTGTCTAATGCAGGACCCAGGGCTTCAGCAGCTGCAAGGGGAGGTTAACTTGCCCCCAGTCACTAGTAAGCTCAGAGTAAACACACCCCTCAGTGTCATTCACCTCATCTATAAAAGGAGGATACCTTCAGCACCTACTTCACAAGGCTGCCCTAAGGGTGAATGAAGCAAGATAACCAAACTCTTGGAACAATGCCTGACTCAATGATTCTTTTTTTTTTCTATTTTTTTAAATTGTGATACTACTTAGAGAGAACAAGTATAGGCAGAGCCTTTACCTTGCCCCTGGTGATCAGTTATTTCATTCAGTCTTCACAACAATCCTTTGCAATGGGTTCTACTGTTCCCATTTTATAGACAGGAAAAGAAAGGCTCCCAGAAGCTCAGACACTGGCCCAGGACCCCCAGCTAACATGCAGCAGAGCTGGGATTTGAACCCAGACCTGTATGACTTTGAAGCCAATTGTCACCTCACTCTGCCATTATAACAACGTTCCCAGGGTTTGGACTGAAACAGGTTTAACTGGTTAACCAGACACACAAGGGGCCCGATAAGCATCCATCACAGTAACAGAATGGCCGCCTTTGCTGAGGTCCACACACTCAATTCTCGTGGCCACACACTCAAAACGGGCCCCAGAGACACATCACAGCACCATCAGGTCTCCAAATGGTTAAGGCTCCCTTGAGCTCACAGCTTACTACTTACAAGGAGAAGCTGGCCTAGCCCTGAGGAGCTATTTTTAGCTCCTCATTTTCGTTGTCCTTTTTCAGTGATCAGATAGCACAGGCTGAGTTCATGTTTTCCTGTCTTGGTGTTTTCTTCTCACCAACTCCTACTTTGAGAAATGCTGAGACTCCAAAGGACTGGCCCAGTTATAGAGCTACAGCTCCTGACACATAGGAAGGAATCTCGACAAAGAAGACAGCAGGCACTGGGCCAGGTGCCCTCCCAGGGTGGCCCTGCATAGGACAGAGGCTGGATGGGAGCAAATGGCTTCCAGGTGTCTTGATTTCCAAGGAAAGTATCAATGAACACCTAGCAGAGGGTCCACACAATCCCAAAGACCACGCTCACAGGCAGGCCACATGAGCAGGAGCCTAAGAGAGTGGCCTGGCTTGACAAGAACGATCTCTGGGCTATGCCTCCACATCTCACCACCCCTGCTTAACTCCCCTAACAGCTTGCTGGTGTCTGAGAGTCCCCAGTGAGCAATTCACTCCTAGGGCCAACCGGTCTCCCAGTCACCACATCCCATCACCCTTTCCACGTTGTTTACAGCATTTCCAACAGAGGCACCTTGTCCTGGACACACGTTTGACCACACCAACCCCTCCTCAAAACTCATCAGTGATTTTTTCCTTCATTGCCTTCCTGATAACATTCACACTTCTTCACACAGTTCACAAGACATCCTCGCCCCTTCCCGGAGTCCCCTTCCCGATGCGGCACACTCCACGACACTGTGTCCCTGTACTTCTATAGAAAGGCGGCTCTGATTTGCATGGCTCTGTGAGCCATCCCCATGAAACTGATACAGAACACAAAGGTCACTGCCCCCAGAACGCCACCCCTACCTGCCCTGCTGAACTCTCAGGCTCTCTTATTCCTTTGAGCATCATACAGGCTCAACCCAAGCTTGCTGCACTAAATTACCATAAGGCGTCTGCCTCCAATTAAAATATGCAGATAAATCGGGAAAGAGAAGCAGTCCTTAGTCACTTCCGTGCCAGATCTTAAAATTTATCAAAAGAGAAAAATTATAACTGTGTGGTAATGGATGTTTAACTAGACTTATTGTGGTGATCATTCCAAAATACACACAAATATCTAATCCATATGTTGTATACCTGACACTAATATAATTCTATATATCAGTTATATGTCAATTAAAAAAAAAGTATAGAGGGAAAAAGCATTTCTTGCAATAAGTCATTTAATCTTTAGAACTCCACAAGATAGACACAAAAATGTCCCCATTTTAACACAAGATGAGTCTGAAACACTTTGTAGTTTGCAGTCCCAGAAAGTAAGAAACTGCTCCAAAACAAAACAAAAGAAAAACAGCCCCCATTGATGGGGTTGTCAGAACGATACCAGGAGCCATTGAAAGAGCTCCCAGTGGTCAAAGTTAGAACAATTTAAGCAACAACATAAATGAAGTGCTACTGGATGATAACCCCAAGTGTGAAATAAATATTCATGAGTCCATACAGATATAAATACATAAGTAAATGGGGAGAACAGACAACCTCCCATGCAGAAGAGTTCCAAATAATTTATGTAGATGCTATGCCCTCAGGGAAGTAGAGCATAATCCCCTACTCCTTAACTGTGGGCTGCACATGGTGACTTTTCCCCAAAGAGTACAGTATGGAAAAGAGGGGAAAGGAGTAACTTCACAGTGGAGAAACCTGACATTTGCTCAGCCAGTGGTCAAGGTCAACATCACCACTGATAAGTCCAGTTGCTAGTATGTGCCCTTGATATGCTGTGATGAGAATGGCACTTCACCTCTGTGCGCTTCCTTCCCCAAACCCGTAACCCCAGTCTTATCATGAGAAAAAAACAGCAGACAAATCACAACTAAGAGACCTACAAACAGCTGACCAGTAACCTCCCAATTGTCAGCATTATCAAAAGCACGAGAAGCTGTCAGAGCTAAGAGGAGCCTAAGCAAACATGACATCCAAGTGAGACGTGGTGTCCTGGACAGGATTCTGGGAGAGAAAAGGGACATCATCTAAAAACTAAGGACGTCTGAATCCAGTGTGAGCTTTAGTTAGTAACTTATCAAGATCAGTTCAGATACTGAGTGATGGGCACATAATACGATGCATGAATGATGTGATGTGGACTTGTACATCTGTAAACTATCTAATTGTTACCAACCAATGTAACCTCATCAAATTTAACAATAAATTAAAGAAAAACAAACCATTAATGGGGAAAAAAAAAAAGATCAGTTCATTAATTGTGGCAAGTGGACTATACTAATATTAAGACGTAGAAATGGATATGGGGTACATGGGAACTCTCGATACCATCTTCACAACTTTTATGTAAATCCAAGCCTGAAATCTATTGCAAAATAAAAAGTGCACTAAAAAGAAAAAAGTGGGGTTCTGAGAGGCCACAATGGAAGCACAGTCCTGCTTACGAAACTCTTTGATTGATATCTATCTACCATCAAACTGTAACTCCAGGAGTGCAAGAGCCAGTTTAGTTCCTCATCAAATCTCACCTCCAGGAGCAGGGACCTTCCCCTGGGAAAGAGCTCTTTCACTGACTTGGAGTTTAGAGCCGAAGAACCCCTGAGGTTTGAATCCAATTCATACACAACTTTGAGTCTAGGATTTATGCTTTAGATTAGAAGCTTGCTGTGACTATGATAATCATGTGCATTATGCCCTACAGAATGCAAAATGCCACAGCATACATGCACTTAGCTGGTTCTTCTCCCGCTCCTCTAGGTAGGGATTCTTTTTTTTAAATTTTTATTTGAGATGAGAAACAGGCTCAGAGAAGGTAAGGAGCCCCAGTCACACCGGGCTGGCCTCAGCCCAAGGTGGAGGAAAAGAATACTGAGACCTAGCTGGGTTTACAGACTCTGTCCAAGGGGACAACCTCTCAAAGTCCCCCTCACACAAGTTCTGAGCTCACTCAGCAGTGACCCTGTGTTCACTCTGAATTCGAGGGCCCTGGAACACAGGGCCTGGGAGACCAGAGCCTGGATTTGCTCACTGCGTACGCTGAGTCCTTGGGTGTTTAAAGTCATACCCGTGTGAGGCCATCAGCCTGCCCCCCAGAACATCTGCCCCGAGCAGCACCGACATGTGGCGGCTACGGAAGAGACTCACTGCCGTGCAGCTCCAGGGCGTGCCCGGCCCTCATCACGCTGCACTTTTGTGTCTGTGTGGCTGGAGCTCGCCCAGGAGGGGAGAAAAGCGTCTGTGGGAAACAGGCCTATCTTGCAACCGTGACTCTGCTGCTTTCCTGGCTGCTTCCATCATTGCTGAGCTTCAAGACGACCACAAACCCAGCACACACAGGAATCTCAATGCCACGCAGCTGTTCAGATCAAGATGGGCTCCGAAAACAAGACAGCATGACTCCAAAGCCACTGCTTGACCCTCACTCCAAGCGGAAGCTCCTGATACCAGCATACTCTCCCACCCTTGCCAGGCGTGGCTCCCAGGTACCTCTGTCTGTTTTAGGAAAACACTCAACTTCACTTTCAAACCCCTTTTGGTTCCACTGAGAAAATCCAGGAAGGCTAGCGTATCACTGTGCACTGCTGACCCCCTGACCTCACTGCCTACAGGATGGAGTTCTAATGCTCTGGTGTGGGGTTTCAGCCCCCTTGACTCCCATTCTGCCTTCTTGTTATAGTCTGGGCTAGAGCCATGCTGCCTGAGGGAGACAAAGTCAGTAGCTTCTGTGCCTTTGCTTATGCTGTTCCCTCTCCTAAAATCCCTTCCATATACATCTCGACCTGACAAGTTATACCTCTGCTTCAAGTCCCAGCTCAGATGTCACCTAGGCCTTCGCCTCCCTGACTAGGATGTGCTTCTTACTTAGCTCTGATTAACTGCATCTCTATCATAGCAAAAACAAACAAACAAGATCATTCCAGAAACTATGAAGAAACACAAGAGAAAAATGTGACAGAGGGACATGATATAGGAAGCAAATTTGGAAGGGTGGTTAGCAATGTTTGCTCCAAGGAGGTGGATTTGACTTGGGCCTGACTGTCGAGAAGAAGGCAGTTTCTGGGGGCCAAAAATTCAAAGTGGAGGAAAAAGCAAGTGTGGAAGCCACAGGTGGGGGTGAAGGTGAATGACTTCAGGAACAGCAACAGGGGCTGGGAGGCTGCATCATGACATGCAGGGGTAGAGATGAGGGACAGGTCAGGGAGGAAGGCAGTCTGGGTTTATCCTAAATGAAATGAGAAGCCACTGGATTGTTTTGAGCAGGGATATGGGGTAAAAGACAACTCTGGTTGCTGAGTAATGGGTTATAGAGTGGACACAGGAGATGGTGGTGTCCATTGTGGGCAAGGTGAATGACTTCAGGAACAGCAACAGGGGCTGGGAGGCTGCATCATGACATGCAGGGGTAGAGATGAGGGACAGGTCAGGGAGGAAGGCAGTCTGGGTTTATCCTAAATGAAATGAGAAGCCACTGGATTGTTTTGAGCAGGGATACGGGGTAAAAGACAACTCTGGTTGCTGAGTAATGGGTTATAGAGTGGACACAGGAGATGGTGGTGTCCATTGTGGGCAGGATTGGCACAGTGGACAGAAAGTGGATGAAGTGAAGGAACAGGATGGCATTTGGAGACAGAGCTGAGGGCATGTATTGACAGATGAGATGCAGGGAATGGAAGCAAGGGCTTTTGACCACTAACTCTACCATACCCAGGGTGAGCCCCAGGAGAGAGGAGCCTACTTCGTGGATCTCTGGAGGGCACAGCATACTTCCGTGGGTGCAGACACTGTGTGATCACATCACATCCTCAGCAACAGGCCCTAGAAAACGCTCTCCATGTAGGCTCTTCTATTTCTGTGAGAGCTCACAGTGCACTGCGTTGTCACCTTGGCTCTCAAATCAGTCATCCCTCTGGGCTCTGTGACATCC
Source organism: Craseonycteris thonglongyai (assembly GCA_004027555.1). NCBI lineage: Eukaryota > Metazoa > Chordata > Mammalia > Chiroptera > Craseonycteridae > Craseonycteris > Craseonycteris thonglongyai. The sequence continues at coordinate 45,947 of PVKE010003700.1, read as the reverse complement.
CCAGGGCAGGGGCCAGGCTGAGTGTGTGGCCCACAGTGGGTGCACTATCGTGCCTGCCCAGTGCCTACTAGCAGCTGACAACTTAATAGGGACAGAGGGCAGGCTCATTTGCACATGAGTGTCACCTAAGCATGTTGCTGTGGCATCAGCCACACTGACTTCCAGTCACCCAGTCATGGAGCAAGGAGAGGACTAGAATCCCTGGAAACAACCTCGATGACACCAAAGGGTTCTGGATCTCTGGTGGATTCCTTCTGAGCTCAAGAAAATTCTGTTGAAATTTGCTGCTCCTTCTGTTCTTGACTCTTCTGTGATTAAAAGGTTCCGTGAACAATTTGTGCTCTTGCTCAGAGATGCCACTGTCATCATCTATTACCCAGCTGCCACTTATTCTTCTCCCTCCTCCCTCTCTCGCTGTGCCCAAGACAATTCTGTGAATATTTCCTCCTGGATGTCTTCCTGAATGGCCCCGAATGTCAGTAATCTCTTGGAAATTGGCCACTGCTGCTGTTAATGTCTGGGTTTTCAGACCCCCTAACAGCCTTTGGATTTGTCATGGGCGATTAACTAGCTAAACTCTTCATTGAGTGTTGGTAAAAAGATCGATTTCTGGGGGGCTGATTTGGCTCTTGTTTGCTAAGTGGAAGAACCAGATGTATGTGCTGACATCTCCTGCAGTTTTCACTTTGGTCTAGGTGCTGGTGGGCAAAATCCTGACCTTTGAGGCGTTGGGTAGATTGGCCGCCGCTGCCATGGTGACAGCCTAGCCAGGACAACTAAGGGGCCGTGGCAAAAGCTCAGGGCATAGGAAAGCTAATCTCTTCCTTCCCACATGGATGCCGCCTCCTAACCCACATCGCTGATTGGACCAGGAACAAATCACTCACCTTGGCTGAGCCAATCACATTGTTTCTCCAGGGACTCTGGACCTCAGACAGAGACTGAGGCATTTTAAAGTGGCTGGGACAGGGTGGGCACTGAAGCTAATATGGGGGAAGTTGATCAGGAGGGGAAGCCACTGTGAATAACAAGCCCAGCCATGTAGCACAGAGAGGAGAGCATGAACTTGGCTCTGAAGCTTCCAACTCTATTTCTGAAAGGCCCAGACAAACCTCATTTCCTGTCTTGAGCTGCCTGTAAAATATCCCATTGTGTCCTTAAAATAAACCCTGTGAGTGGGTTTTGTTTTGTTTTGTTTTGTTTTGCCTTGCAACCACAGAGCTCCAAGATAATGGGCTGTGATGGCAGATCAACCTGGATGCAAATCTCAATCCTAGCAGTTACTGTGTTCTCCACTTACATGGACCCCTCTGGGCTTCAGTGTCCTCATCTGCAAAGTGGGGTCCACTCCATGGAGTAATTGCGAAGATTACGTGAGTTGAAGTAGGTGAAAGCAGGTGCTATCTGTCGAATGGTTCTCTCTTTGGATATAAAGCGATGTTAAGTCCCCCCACTCTCCCGGGGCATATGGCAATGTTTTGGGCTGTCACATCTGCTGTGGGTAAGGGGACTACTGGTAGCTAGTGGGCAGAGGCCAGGGATGCTGTTAAGCATCCTATAATGGGCAGGATAACTCGCCCCCACAACAAAGGATTGTCCAGCTCCGAACGTCAATAGTGCTCTAAGATTGAGATGCTCTGCTATCAAGTCCAGATTACTACCATCAACGAGGCCAGGACTCCTCCCTGCTGACAACATGGCCACATATCACTAGTGGCAGCACTTTTGAAGTGACCCCTTCTGAGGCCCTCCATCTCTTCCACAATGCCTCCTCTATCCCCAGCCCTATCACACCTCTCCTCCCCGACCCCAACCTTCCTGTTTTTGAAGGGAATGAAGGCCCCCTGTGCCAGGCTTTGGGGAGACGCCCATTGGTCGTCATAACAAAGGCTGAAGGATGAAGGCTTCGCAATTACTTGCCATATAAGAAGGAGGGGATATGATGGGGAGGATGGTGATACATGGAATCTACCCAGTGTGCCAGCAGCCAAGCCAACAGGAGAGCCAGGTGGGCCGGCCCAGCGGCAGCCCCACCCCTGGCTTCACCTCTCCTACATCCTGGCTCCTGAAATGCATTTATTCTCACTTTAATTCAGCTGTTCTGCCAAAGTCCCATTAGACAGTCCAGCTTTCCATGGACAATCTCATGATCATGTCACTGGGCAGAGGGAAAGGAAACATGTAGTAGACATTGGGGCATGAAATCTTAGGTTGGAGTCATGCTATTCGTCTGGCTCTGCTCTCCCTGGGGTGAATCAAGGGATGTGGGGCTCAGCAAGATACGGCAACACTGACGTGGTGCCTGGCTGTGACACTGCTGCAGTAGACAAGACAACCTTTATCACAGGTCAATACAACCACAGGTTCTGATATATAAGCACAGGAAAGGTAAGTGTATGTAATAGACAATTTGTTTAAAGATCACCTGTTGTATGTCTATCTCCAATATAGCTGAGACCCCTGACACTACAGATGCCTGCTAAACCTCTCAGCTTCAATTATAAAATAAGCAAGTCCCTTCCAGCTCTAGCTGGGTCTAAGATTAAGTCTAGATGTGTGTACCAAATATCTAAGAGGATCTAATAATCCAGTTGGAAAATGATGGTAAAATACATGAAGCTATCCATGGCTTTCATTAAGTTTTAGGGCTTGCCCAAAGATTAATTCTCAACACCTTCGCAGAGGGTAGAGCAATGGGGGTTTGCAATCAAAGGCAGGGTCCAAATTTGGATTTGAAATATTAATAATATCTACTTTGCAAGGTGGCTTCCAGGCATAAATGAGAAGGGAACGCACTAAGCATAGAGGCTGACACCCAGAAGTAGCTCAGTAAAAGTAATTTGCTTCTGTATTATAGAAAACACTAAATCATATGAAATAGAAAAGTAATGGCTAGAGTTGAAGAACAAGGATGTTTTTGCTATTTGTAATGCTGAAAAGCTGGAAGCCACAAAATGGCCTATTGTGTGAGATAACGTAAGTAAATCAATTGCCTATCCATATGATGAGCTATTACACCGCTTTATAAAACGCTACTTAAAGATGAATTAGTGAGTTGGAAAAACTCTCATAGCAATTAGAGAATAAAGACAAACTATGTATATAAATAGCGTAATCCCAATTATATAAAAATAACAATACCCTGTATATGCATGCACATTTTATCTTTGAAAGATGCGTAGAAATTATAATAGCAATTTTGGGGTGATGGAATTATGTTTTTTTTCTTTTATCTTTTCTGTATAAGTTGACCCTTGAATAACACATGCATTAGGGACGCCAACTGCCCCAACCCTACAGTCAAAATCCACAAATAATTTTCAACTCTTTACTGTTGAGCAGAAGCCTTACAGTTAACAAACAATTGACTAACATATATTTTTGTAGGCATGAGTATTATATGTTGTATTTTCACACTAAATTAACCTAGAGAACATATTAAGAAAATCATGAGAGAAAATACATTTCTAGGATTTATTGAAAACAATCCACATATAAGTGGACCTGTGCAGTTCAAACATGGGTTGTTCCAGGGTTGACTACTTCTCTGTACTTTAACATAACAATGAGTATGTGTCACTCTCAGAGACAATGTACATCACAATTAATTTGGAAATGCCAGAAATAGGAGGGAGCAGGACTGGAGGCTTGGTGGGTGGCTAAGGGAAGGCAAGATGAAAAGGAAGCAGAGTGGGCTGGTTTAGGCCCAGGGAGAAGCAAACAACCACAGAGCCAATGGGGGGAGGGGAGTCAAGGGACCTGCTTGTCTGAAGCCACAGAGCATGCTGAGAGTTGAGGGGGATGGAAGTCTCTCTGGCAGACTGGGTGGCAGTTTAGGGAGGGCTGGTCTTGATGGAACAGCTGACAGAAGACTCACTGCAGGTTCTGAGTAGGGGACAACATATGAAGGGCAGTGCTGTCAGGGCTGCATTGGCTCCTGAGTGCAGGATGGCCTGAAGCACGGGGACCTTGAGGAGGAAGGTGGAAGCCACTGAGAGTAGCGGAATCAGGAAGAAGATGCTCTAGGGCTGGGCTGCCTCTGGGGATGGAGAGCCAGCAGGACTTCCTGTCTGCTAGGCTATGGAAGGAAAGGCGGGGAGGGGCCAGAGGTGCCTCCCTTTTGCTGGCCTGAGAGACTGAGCATGTGGCAGGGCTGTCACCAAGACATACAAAGCACATCTGATCTACTGGTCTAGTGTACAGAATAGGCGCTGCGGCTCCTCTGGGCGGGGGAGGGATGAATCCCCAGAGACAGGCTCAGGAGTCTAGGAAAATGGCCTGGGGAGGTGCTCATCCTCAGGGGTTGGAGGAAGAAGAGCAAGCCTAGAGATGGGACAGCAGCGGTCAACAAGGGAGGAAGGGGGCCTGCCTGCCCTGCCCAGGAAACCAAGAGAAGAGAGCATTTCAGGGCATGTGATGGTGGTGATGATACCAAGGCGACCAGCCATCTTTGAGAGGTAGGCTGAATCTACAACCCAAAAGGCCAAGAATCCATATCCTGGGCCAGGAAGCCACAGACACAGTTATGGGAACATCAGGGGAGAACAAGGCCAATGTTGGAAGGAGGAGCTGGGTCAAGAGAAAAGTTCCTTTAAAGAGGAGGAGGAAGTGATGGGGTCCTCAAGCTTCTCTAAAGCTTCCGTGGACTGAGGTTATAACTGCAACCTTTCGGAGTTCTGAGTAAGGACTAAATAAATTAGGCTGCTATACCGGTAAGTGAAGGTGGCAAATCAAAAACAGAAGCTGAGAAGAAGGAATCTCATGTATCAACATGCCCAGGAAGCCTGCAAATGTTCCAGCAAGTGAATGAACTGCTAGAGCAATGAAGTGTGAGCTGCAGAGAACTTGAGGTCTTAGGCTGTGTCTTCCAGGGTTCGGTAACTTTCACACCAAGAATAAGAATACATAAGAATGAAGTAGCAGCATGCTTTCTGGCAGCTCAAAAAAACTGGTGTTATAGCAATAAAAAGACAGCTTTAGAAATCTGTTAGGAATCTGCCTCATGCTGGGGGTGGAGGTAAATAGGATCCACAAAATAAGTTCTACATTCAGCATTCTAGAAGCTGACTCCCTACTTATGGACACACAACTTTACTATTGAGATTTTTGTTGAAAGAAGCCCGAATTTAGAATGAAAAATCTTGGTTGGATGGCTAGCTTCGCCGTTTCTTAAAAATGTCATCATACATCATCAGCCTCTAGCCTCTAGTTCCTATCTATGGATAAGTGAGTTATTTGGAGGGTCTAATGAATAATGCATGAATTTCCCAAGTCAGGCCAGGGAGGAAAGACAGGCTCTTTTGGCAATAAAACACATCACTTGGGATATACATTACTACCAAAATACCATGTGGATGAAAATGACCATGGATCGTAAAGACAACGGTTGTAAGCAATAGCTCACAGAGGATCGAGGCTGTTAGTCTTACAGAATACAGTTGAGCATCTCAGGGCTCGCTGATATGGCCTAAATTCTGTGCGTACAGGCATTTTTGTTTTATTCACTGCTGTGCCCTCAGCACTCCAAACAGTGCATGGCCCCTAGAAGGCATCTAGTCACTATCTGTTGAAATACTGAACCTCTAGTGTTGCTGACCAGGACACACATGAACTTGGAACCAGAACTTCTCAGTCAACGTTAACCAGAACAGCCTCAGGCCTGCCTCCCCTCTACGCTTCTTAGAGGTCACAGTCTGATCATCTCTTGAGTGAAAACTGCTTTCACCACGAAATCCGGGAGCTTCTCAGCATAGCACAAAGCGGGAAGTGATGAACCCATGTAGTCCTAGGACTTAGGGATGGAAGAAATCTCAGAAGCCACTTTCAGAGTTTGTAGTTATGTAACTGGTGAACAGCAAAGCTAAGAACAAGGGAGTGGTAAATACAGCAATGTTAATTTTTTTTTTTTTTTTCATAAAAAAGCATAGACTTCGCCTTTTCAGAAGGCATATGGCTCCTATCACAGTAAGTGAAAGGGTTGCATTAATTGGTGCCTCTGTCCAGGTAGGGAAGAGGCTGGGCTGTCAGTTTCGAAACTCTAAGGGCAGCCCACAGGAGATGATGAAGCCCCTAATCCTCAGCCAAGTGGAATTTTCCAGCACAGGAGCAGGAAAACTTGAACAGAATCATTAAAAAGGTCCAGAAGGTTTCTGAGATATTAAACAGCCCTTCTTCAACAAAAGGCTGGCAAAGGAAGTACATAGATTAAAATTCCGGGAAGAAACTCTTAGACTGGATTTAAAAATTAGAGGAAAATGTGCTCCAGGCAAGACCCACTTTGGGTTTCATAAAACCCAGCTGGTTAGAAGGATCATCAGACATGCAGGAGACATCCAGAAAACAGATGGGGTGTCTGCCTCTCATTGCAACACGGCCCCGGGAAGTTCTGAAGTTGGAAGGAAGCCCAGTGATGCTGGTCCCAGCCCGGAGCGGTGGCCCTGCCCCATTTACAAGAGAGAAGACTGCATTTTGGCAGACATGCACACCTGGCCAGTGGCACAGTCTGCACTTAGCATCCCGTGAGTGCCCTGCCCTGCCAACGAAGCTCAGGATGGGGATCAGCCTCCTGGGCCCTGAACTGGGGCACTGCTGCAAACTCCTGGCCTCTCCTCACCTTTCCCCATGGGCTTTGCCAACAGCAGCCTGGGAAGGAAGCAGCCTGTGACCTTTTCTGGGTCAGGAAGGGACACCGGATGAGGGCAGGGACTCACACTCTCAGGGACTCTCATGGAGGGGACCTTTCATGAATGGGCCTTCTCGTGAAGGGGCCTCCACGAGGCAGGGACTTTGGGGTTGGGGGCACTCAGGAGATTAGAACCCAATCCTGGTTGTAATTGTGTTAGGTCCTGGTGTGAGCTCCCTGCAGCTGGCAGACCCCAGCCCTCTATCCTCTGCAAGGCGGTAGGAATCAGGCAGCCTGCAGACTGGTCCCTGGTTCTGTCTCAGATCACCCTGCCTGACTTCTAAGTCATCTTAGAATTCACAGCGGTGTATGCATGTTTACTTGAATTTGTACATTTTATATTTCAACAGACCTAAGTTTCTATATCCCTTTGGCCACAGTGATTTTTATCAAAGTTCTGACATAGGAAAAAGCAAAGGAAAAGTGACATTTCCCTCTGGCAAAGTTTACCATCGCACTGTTATTAACATACATATAGATAGCAAAAAGTGAGTTTTATTTGGGTTGTTACCAACCTGGTCTTATGCTTTATAGAATTTATCTACGGCCTCAGGTCAACTTGTGAGCCACCTGGACAAAAGGTAGGAGGCCTCTGTAAGACCATTCATGGCTCCCTCTGCAGCTGTTCCCTGTGCAGGACTAACAGGACCTGAAGAACCACGCACCTGGGAGCCTCAGCATCCTGGATTCTTGATCCCCTACTGCCCCTGTAACTCTGACCTTGGACAACACATTGAATGGCTCTAAACCTCAGTTCCCTTGGCTGTAAAATGTGTTGACCTTTCAGCGCTGGGAAGAGGAAATGGAAATCACCTGATATATATATGAGGGCTGTTTGGAAAGCATCCAGTCATGTAATATGAGAAACACAGGCATTTATGCCTGGATATTTTCTGGACAGCCTTTGTAGGTAATAGGACATCAATAAGTGACAGGACTATTGGTATTAAAGCAGGAACATAAGTGATCAATGGAGGCGTTACTCTCACTGGCCCTTTCCCGATGTGACAGCTACATGTCACTGCTGGAGAGACATGAGAATGAGACCTCACCTCAGACATGAAAGTGGATGAATCCAATGGCCATTGTCATCCTACTGATCCACCTGCCACTTGGACTCAAATGATCCCACCTCCTCTTGCAAATAATTTCTCCCCTTGGCTTCCAGGATTCCGCAGGCTCCTCCCACCCCCATATTCCCTCTGGTCTCTGTGTCAGGTCCTCCTCTCTGCCCACTTGAAAGGGGGGTGCTCCAGGCTCCCTTTATTATCTATACCCACCACTTGGGTCATCTCTTTCAGCCTCACAGTTTTAAGGACCATCTCTACACTAATGACTCTCAAATTGACGTATCTCCTGGCCTCTATGATCACATTAACAAGTACCCAACTTGCTGTCTTTACCTGGAGGTATCTCAAATTTGGCATGTCCACATACAAGCTCAGACCTCCCATTGCAGCCAAGCTTCTCTCTACAGCCCATCCATCCATCCAGTTATTCGAGCCCTCCTTGACACCTCAAATTTCCCATTTTCCACATAGAATCCATCAGGACATTCTGTCAGCGTTCCCTTTATAATGCATGTGTGCTGTCCCCTGCTCCTGAGCCATGTGGTTCCCTCTGGATCACCACACAGAGCCCAGCTATCCTCTTCACCCTCCACAGCCCAATATCAACACAGCATACTCATCAGAACCCATCACTTCTCGAGAGGCTTAGCATCCTGCAGAAGCTCCCAGTCCTTCTGCACAAAAGCCAGGATCATCCCAACAGTAAACAAGACCTCAGATGACTGGCCATAGTCCCTCATGACTCTGTGCCTCTCCCCTCACTGTGCCCTAGGCAGGCCTGCCTCCCTGCTCCCTGAGCAAAGCAGGCATACTCCCACCCTATGGCCTTGGCCTTACAACCCTGTCCGGAATGCTCTTCACCAGATAACCTCATGGCTTGGACCTCATTCCCTTGGAATCTTTACTCACATGTCCCGAGTGACACATGCCCATCTACACCAAAACTGTACTCCTCCCAGGACTGCTGCCCCCTCCCCCTTTCTTCCACCATAGCACGAATCAGCATCTGAACCCCATCCATTCTGCTTAGCTATATTCTTATCCCTCTCTTCGCACTAGAATATGAGATCTGGGAAGGACGGATTGTGTACATCTTGTTCACTGCTGTATCCTCACCTCTTAGCACATGGCATGTGGTAGAAACTCCAGCTGAACAGGCATACCCCAGTCCCAGCTTGAAGTCACTCTCTGTTGACCCTAGTTCTTTTGTGATCACTGTCTGGGCATTCATCTCCCTTCAGTTTTTCATTCCATGTGTCCATCCAACTGAACTCGGCTACCTCTCTGTGAGTAGGACAGGAAGTAGAGGATACACGTATGCAGGATGTATTGCCTTGTTGGTCTGGAAGTGGCAGGAAGATGACAATCTTCCTCGAAAGAGAGAAATATCTGGGAGGCAATGAGTGTGAATGTCAGTGTCCCAGGCAATTGGACGAGGTGCTCAGCATCAGCCTGACTCCCTACCCCATTCTATGGAGGCAAGACCTTGGTTTCATACAATGCCCCATGGAGTGGATTTTTGGTTTTTGTTTGAGTTTTTTAGGGTGTGTTTTTTTTAACATACAAGATTCTTCAATAAACCCTAAACTTCTATACAAAGATAACATGATGAAGCTTCTTGTACATTTCTTTCTGATGTATCTCCTGTATTCCAAACCCCATGCCCCAGTTTACCCACTGAATGCACGGACACAGACTTCCCCTGACACCTCAAACCCAAAATGCTCAGAACATGATTTGTTTTCTCTCAGTTTCCCCATCCTGACTCCCTATCGCAGGCCACCAGCTGCAGATTTAGAATTGTAGAGGACTGGTCATCTCCTTGTCCCTTATAAGCCCCAACCAACCAGACTCCCAATCTTCATAGTCCTGCTTCTGGGATGTTCTTCAGAGCTGTCTCCTCATTGTATCTCTGACTTGGTCCACATCCTTCTGACAGCTGGCCAGGAGTAGCATGAGCCTTCCCAGCCCCTGCCCCATCTCCTGCAGCTGCTTCCCACTCCCACCCACCCAGTCACGGCAGCCATGGCTTTCTACCAAAAATTCCAGGTCAGGCCTGTTATTCAAAAGCTTCTGATGATCCACCCATTACATGCAGAATGCAATCAACTCCACAGCCTTCTCCAAAATCCCTCCCTCTGGTTTCATCTTCATTTATACCCTCACCACCCCCTCCATTCCAGGTCAGGGAAGCCCAGCTCAGCTTGAGACTCTGGATGACACTGGACATGCCCTTCTCAGCTTTTCCTTTCCTGCAACTGCTCCCTGCACTGAGAACATTCAGGCCAAAGCCCTCCTCTTCCTTTAGGCCTCCAGGATTCCACATTCTCAAGAGTGGGTTCCCAGATGGTCCTGGTGAATGAGGTCCAGTGCTTGTCCTCACACCTGCCCATTGTGCCCAGCTCCCCCTTTTCCACATGTCTTTCACATGCCTGACCGTGGTTTGGTTGGCTTTCAGTGTTTGAGATCATTCTGGCTCCCATCTTGGCCAAAGTGTGCTACTTGGAAGACTGAACACAAAATGGTGTGGGCAATGGCCCACAGAGGAGGCCAGCTGAATTTCACCACCACCTACTATGCTGACTGCAGATGGACAAACAATTTAGTGCCCTGCAAATCCTTTGAGTGCAGGGCTGACATCCCCTTTACAGATGACCTACTGGGGCACAAACAAGTCACAGCCACTTGGTCAGTACCACACCCAGGATGAATCATCTGTCTTGTTCCAGAGACTGTGTTCTTCTCAAAACCTTCTGTCCCTCCCAGGAGTGGAAGTGACTCAGACAAACTTAGGCACTGACCTGAGACACACCACACCTCAACATCTTGCACAGAGAAATTCCAAAGACAGTCCAAGTTAGAGATCTGTGCAAACCTTTTGAAGCGATAAAGTGCAGGAGGGCTGATTAGCAGAACAAATGAGCAGCAAACACAACCCCTTACTTGGTGTTGTAGAAAGTGTTCGCATCAGATGCCTGGTTTCAACCAAACAGAATGGCTCCCACCCCTGCTGCGCACTGCACAAGTTCGGAAAGGCTAACACAATTAACACTCTTTATTTCTTCTCATGCATTTCAGATTCTTTTCATACTGCTATGATTTCTCCACTGACTCATCTCTTTGAACCCCTGCCCCCTCGTGTTTAGCTCCTTTAATTTTTTCCCCTCCCTCAAGCCTCCCTGGATTCCCTTGATCTTAGCTCTTTTTTGCCACGGGCTTACATCTGGGGTCCTGACACAACTGAATGATGCCCAAGTGGATGTTGGGAATCATGGTGCTAAGACTTCTTTCAAAGGGTAACAGACATTCACAGCATTCATGAAATGCCTTCCTCGTGTCCCTCCCTTGGAGGGCATAACGGAGTTTGGAGGAAATGCCAAACTGTGAGACCTCCATAGGGTGGCATCTGTTTTTCAAGTAATCAGACTGCTGAGTAATGGGTACTTCTCATTTCCAAGGTATGGTTTTGATATATGTCGAATGTCCTTAGAGCGGGAGCACTAAGAGGTCCCATGGGGCACAAGAGGCATGGTGTGCGTGAGCTTTGGTCCCCTGCAGTGGTGGGTGTGACTGAATGCACGCTGCTTACCCTCCCTTTCCTCCTCTGTTGATTCAAGCACCAAGAGAAGATGACTCCTCAGGCCCCATTACATCTAAGATTTCTTAAATCTTTTACCCCGTAGGGCAGACTTCTTCAAAGTTCCCACCAGGCGTCCTTGGTTCAGTTAGCAGAAATGACAGCAGGCTGTTCACTCTTTTCTAGGTGGGATGACAATGGCTGTGATGTTGACTGTGGTTCTGGCATAAAGCAGCAGCAGACAGGCCCCTGCCATCCCTCCCCTCCTCCTCCACTGCTGAGCTTCTGCCAGAGGCTCTTTGGAAAGCAAGAAATCATCCAGCATGGATTCCCAGGATGAAATTTTGTATTTTGCAAAGGTGTGTCCCCTGGGATTTGTCTGAGAAAAGCATCCATGCATAAATCTCAGGGCCAGAAAATGAAAAAAAAGAAATGATCTAACTGTGTCTAACATGCAGCTGCTTTTGAAAACCAACCAACCCTTTGGGGCATTTTGCAGAATAAAATACACAGAAAAATAAAATTAACAGGTTGGCATTCAATTAGTCAAAGGGACATCATTAAAGCCATCTTTGCTCTGCTGGTAGGGGCCTGGAGTACAGTCCATGTTCAAGATAAATGCCCAATGCCTTTGGGACTCCTATTTCCAACTGTTACAGAATTATAGTCCAGAAGATTTTATTAGACCAATAATGCATTGTAAGAAGTGAGACTGGATAGGAGGGCTGCAATTCTGAACCACTCTTAGGTAATTGGCCTGTGGCCTTTCGGCTCAGACTCCTCACCTGAGCCAAGAAGGGGCCTGATTGAAACATACATCTTTTACTTTTCATTATATCAGGCAGAAGAGTTCTATTAAAATGTATGAAGGCAAGCGGGCAGGCCTCAGCTGGACCATGAGCCCTGCTTCTTGGGGCAGAGGGCCATTCGCCTTTCCATGTAAATAAATCCCATAAAACAATTCATTTATACAGTGTCAGCTCGATATATGTGCTTAGGGGAGGAAATGCTGGGGGAAAAATACACAGACACAAATGTACTTTATCCCTGGGTTGTGGGAAAATGGATGATTCTTATTTTCCTTCTAAGCCTTTATTATGTTTCCAAATTTTCTATGGGGAGTATGTGTTCCTGTATGAGAACATGTAAACACCTTTCAAAAACAAATATTCACATGGGTCTTTGCCCAAACAATGACAATGCTGCAGTCGGTAAATGATGCACAGTGGAGAATTTGTATATGGAAGCCTACCAAAACCAATGACGACAGTTTCACTTTGGTCCAATACAAATACCTCTAAATCTCCAGAGCCCAGAGACCCTGCCGTTCATGCTGACTGCTGTATACGGACCCGGCCAGAAGGCAAAACAGTCCCTGACAGCTGTTCCCACATCACCAGGGTCACATCCTAAATTTGGCATCTTCTAGAAGTGAACAAGTTTCCTTTCTTTTCCCGGTCAGAGATCTGACATGCAAACACAATAGACTGTAGGGAGTTTTCAAACAAACATTTTCCTCCCTAAGAAAGCCTTCCAGTGATTATAGCATAACTTTCCCAGAAGAGATTCCATTTACTGCCCATTCTTTAAGAAATTACTTGGCAACAGAATGTAATTTAATTATTTACTTAAATATATGCCCTTTGGGGCCCAAGGAAATGGGGTCTTTTTCTAAGAAACCTGTAGTTTTTGATCGACTTTGGGTTGGGCTCTTTTTGACATTTACACGCACGCACGCACACGCACACACACACACACACACACACACACACACCTGTTTCCAAAGCAGGAGGTCAAGGTCTCCTCATCAATATGTCAAAAAAACCCAAGGTGCACTAATTTCCAGAGCTTACAAAACTTAGAAATGCCCAGGTTCTGGCATTCTGCACTTGGCCCCAGAAGGGACAGAAAAAGCCCCAGTGGCATCATGTTCTCCATGAATATTAGAAACAATGATTTTATTGTGGAAAAAAATCTACCTTAAAAAAATAAAACAAAACCAAACCCAAGTCCTAACCATTCTAGCCTAAAATATTTATTATATATTTCAGCTATTTGAATACTGCAATAGGTCCAACACCCCAATAGCCTTCTTTCTGCATTAAAACATCTCCCAATTCTGAGGGCTGGTATGTATGTCTTTTTCTATCCTTTTCTCTATTTAGTTACGTTTTACTATGTAACCCCAGCACCTAGAACACTGCCTGGTGCTGGAGGCTGTCAATAAATACTCATTGAACAAATACATTTACTGAATGGAACATGGCCGGGAGTGTCCTATGAGTGTCTTGGAACAGATACACCTCTTCATTCCTGAGGCCAGTAGACCAAGTCCAGGTTAGAGGGCAGGTTTCAGCACTGTGACTTCACCATGGTACTAACAGGGTCCAGAGGCCTGGGTGCTGGTTCCAACTAGAGCACCCCCTACTGGAAGACTAGAAGCAAACCCCTGAATTTGCTTGAGATTTGCAACCTGCACTGTTGCTCCTCTCATTCCGGCTCCATCATCACCGGACATAAGCCTGCCCAGCGCCCCATGCCTCTACCCTCCTCCCTCGGCCACTCTGGGTCTTCCTCTCCACAGGGAGAAGCACCCATGCAAACAACAGCAAATCAGCAGAATGGATCGGACTTCTGCCCACTGTGAATCTTGGGTAGACATTCTAGGAGATTCTGAAACAGGTGGTTTGTCCATCAGGATATCACTGTGGTGAGGTATTGACTTAAAAGTCCATGCCCTATTTTGCACACTGCTCTTAACGTGTCCCTCCTGAACATGTGTGGCATCCTTGAAAATGAAAATAAACTAAAAACCAATGCAGAAATGTCCACTTTGCAGTGGTTCTCCTAGTTACCTCCCACTGCTGGAACACAGGAAGTGGTTTTATGTCATACTGTACATGATTTGTTTCTCCAGCCTGTGCCAATGGTTTAGCATCTAAAAGAAGTGTGCCTTCATGTGTTCATTGGGGTTATGGATAAAAATGCTGAGCAGGCCTAACCAGAGGGGAGACTCCCGGGGCATTCCAAGCCAGAGGTCATTCCAGACCAATGTCAATCCATTCATGACTGCTTCAAGGGGAATCCTGCAGCTACAGTTTTCCTCTGGGAGGCAGAGAAACCTGAGACTACTGCTCTGCTTGCTGGCTGTGTGACCTTGGGCAAGTTGCTTGATCTGTCTGAGCCTCCATTTTGCTTGTCCGCGACATAAGAAAAATCACAAGGGCACCTTGACGTGGCTGATCTGAGGAGTACGTGGGACGACATATACCAAAAGTCTTAGACTCTGACGCACAACCCATCTGTCAATAAATGGAAGCAATGTGTTGTTTGGCACATTCCTAAGGATATTATGAGAAAATCTGTAATACATCTCCAGGAGATCACATCAATTTGATATAACAACCCCCTAGCAAATATATAATACACTTATTTGGCTTTGCTTATTTTTAGAGAGCTCATGACAACTCCCAGTAATCTTTGAACAAAGCTCCTATCTGATTAGTAATTTACTCTAGATACTTGGTGGGGACTGCTGTCACTTGCTCACATGTACTGTCTATTGTTTTCAGAACCTATCCTTTCCTGCTTAATAAAAACTGTGACAACTGCTACCTCCTATCCCTCAGTCCTCCTAAGTGTTTTTAAAGAGCCAGAGAGCTGACTTATGGGCTCACATCTCCAAATTCACTTCAGAAAGTGGAAAGCAAGACTTAGCATGCACAGTCCCCCTGTGCTATATTTTGAAAAATTACTGTGGACTCCAGTTGCCTGTGACCCTGCTTGTCCCACCCTTCCCAGGTTAAGGCATTCTAATTAGTAGGGAAAAGAAAAATGAAATAGGAGCTGGCTAGTTCTACTTTCTCCTTGTCACCTATTAAACTCAGCACCCACTCTTGTCATTTCTGTCCTCTCAGTGAGAAACTTCTTACAGAAGTGAAGAGCCCATTAAAACAAACACAAATCAATAAAAACCTGCCTTCCTCCTCCTTTCCCCCATTTTGAAGATAAGAAAACCAAGGCTCCCGTCTGTTGCCAAACCCATTAAACCAATCAACCAAGAGGTCATATCCGAGGCTGTAGCTGTCATAATAATAACCTCAAGAGTCACCCTATGTAGAACCAGAGTCCTGTCCCCACATGTGGGAAGGCCAGTGGTGGACACAGGCTTGGGTATGAGCAGGGCAAAGAACTCCATCAACGCACTGGGATATGCAAACAGTCAGTGGCCATAACAGATTACCCTAGCCCAATAAAATGCCTTTATGAGGTAATTAACAGTTCATAAAATCTGTTAAGTAACTTAGAAACCTCTGTATCACTCCTGTAGCACTTTCCGCTGCTACGGAGCCCTCGGGAGGTATTAGCTGTTGCTGCGCGATGAATCACAAGACACTGGCAAGGCAGACAGCAGCCGCTCACAGGGAGGGCAACTCAGAAAGTTCCTTCTGCTTTGTGCACTGAGAAGCAAGTCTCAAGTCATCCAGTTGAAGAGTAACATAAGGAGACTGCTACAGGATGGTCAGGGAAGGAGGAGAACTGGCTGTGGCCTTAACCAGAGCCTCATTTCCCTCACACTGTGGAATACAGTAGAACTGTCTGGCAGCATTATGTCAAAAATTAGAGACCAAGAATGGACAGTGCTTTACCCACTGCTAGAATGGCTCCCAAAACCACTGGTGGCTGCTGCCATTAGAAGATGGATGGATGGATGGATGGATGGATGGATGGATGGATGGACGGATGGATGAGCAAGCTGGTGTGTAGGTGGGAAGGGGAGCTGGTGCATGGCTGAGCAGGTGGGTGGATGGTAGGAAGGAAGGGAGGGAGGGAAGGAGGGAGAAAGGGTTTTTGTACTTGCGGGTTTCCTGATATTTTCTGGGCCCACTCCCTTCACGTCACTCAGGTTTCTGTTTAAATGTCACCTTGCCTGGCCTACCCATGAAGTGAAACAGCACTTCATTCTCACTTGCTCTCCAGCCTCTAATCTTACTTTGCTTTCATTAGAGCAGCTATTACTACTATGATGCTCATTTGTTAATTATTTTGTCTCCCTTACCCTAGGTAATGAGCTTCATAAGGACTGGGACTTTGTCTTTTCATCCTCATTAAAAAAAAAAAATTACATGACTGTGAATGAGGACATCTGACCAATAGTGGGAGGTACTTTCAGGGCAGGGCCGTATCTCATTCATTTCTGTGGCCTTAGTGCTGGGCACATAACAGCTCAATATGAATGAAGACCACACCTGCAAGGTAGGCTTCCTGCTGCACCACCAAAGGCACATTATGCTGGGGTCACCTACAAATACGAGGCTGTGAGGACAACCACAGGCAGCACAGTCATGTTGGTGATGACAGGATTGTGTGTGCTTGCTACATACCTGGGACGCCCCGGGTACTGTCTCAATAATCTTCACTACAATTCTCTGAGGTCACTATTTTTATTAGCATGCCTTTAACAGGCAAGCACCATGTTTTAGAGAGAGTAGGCAACTTATATGAAGTCACACAACAATGGAGCCAGGTTCATGTCACCAGCCCGCCTACTTGGGCCAGCTTTCTTTTTCTCCATAGGGGAGTGTTGGGTGGTACATGAGCTGGGCCATTTCATCCTTCTTCCTCTTCACCCTGCTCACTTCCTTAATGACTCACACAGAATTCAAAATGAAAGAGTGATCACTATAAAAATACAAGAAAAATGAAAATGAAATCTGATTGCTTTTCAAATGCTAGTAAGCCCAAACACTTGTGATGCATTTCTTCACTTTCTGAGGGTAGGGGTCATGCCGGCCAGCCCACATGATTTCGGGAATTCTGTGTTTCTGCCAAAGAAATCTGCTGAGATGCAACCATTTATTCATTGAGCTGAAAGATGTCAAACTTGCTTCAAACCAGGATATGCCAAAGGTGTGTGCAATGGGGAAAAATTGCTATCTGTAGTTAAAGTCTCCTTGGCTGATGGAACAGCTGACAGAAAAATTGACATTAGTGAGAAGCATGCATCCTGGATATACATCACTTGGAGAAATCTGTCCCCTCCTTGTAGCTGGAAGATATCCTGGGGAAGATAGCAATACATGGGCAGTACCTCTCTGGGAACATACTTTCTCAGATACCTGCATCCAGTCTTTTTCCCCACATGGTCCCCTGTGAGCTGTGCTTTGACACAGAGGGAGAACGCATCTTCACTGCCCTGCCGCAAAGACCACTATGACCCCTTGTCTCCTCTCTCACACCTAGGGAGGGCCCCACCAAGCTCTAGGTCTGCCCCATAGGCACCCAGGCAGAGCAGAGGTGCCCACAAGTAGGCCCTTCCCCCACCGGATGACATGGGCAGGCTCTTCAGGGGCCAGCAGGTTCCGTGTGGAGCTCACCTGGACTGGGGTTGGAGGTTATCCTCAAGAAAAAGGGACAAAGGCCACCCTTTCCTGACTGCCCACGGTGCTCCGCCATCGGGTAAAATGTGGAAATCATCAGGGGGGCCCTCAAAAGGAGGGTGCTCTCCCAGGAGAGTCATGCCCTCCCCCTGAATCTCACCCAGCAAATTCTTGGTCATCCCTCAAGGCTCACTCAGCTTAAAAGTCTTTATGTTATTTGCCATGAACACTTCAAACCCCACCCAATCACCTACCTGGGCCTGGGGCAGGGTGGGCCACAACACTGATTAACCAAGTTTGTAAATAAAAAGAAGCCTCTAAGGTAAAAAGGAAGGGGGCAGGGGCCCTAGTATTTACTGAACACTAAACATGGAGGAGCTAGTCTCTGACTCCCAGACACATGTCATGAAATCAGCACTCTCATCATCCCAAGTTAGAGATGAGCAAACTGAGGCTGAGAATGAGGTCAAGTGCATAGTTTGTGCAAGGTCATAGGGCAGAATGAGTCGGTGAGCTGTCTGAGTTCAGAACACCATAAATCTCCTTGTGCCATTGCTGCCTCTGCATTAGCCAGCCAGATGGGTCCCAGAGAAACTCCTAAAGCCCAGGATACAAAAGGAGCCACAGTCCTGGAGCCGGTCCGATAGTTCTGTAGGACACAACCTTGGCACCTGTCCGATTATAGTAAAGAATTCCAGGCTGACCTGACGCACACACACACACCCAGACACACTGCCGAGACATAATGAGTGAAGTCACCCTGGCGGAGCCCCTACTAGGAACAGTGCCCCCTGCCCCAGGGCGCACACACCTGCACACCTTGCTAGTGACAGGCACACTCCTAATTAACATACACAGTTCACAGAAGCCATTCCGTTGAAGGATTCTAAAAAACAGCCTCCTGGGGAAAAAAAACATCCCCACACAGTGCCTGGTCCCAGGCTGGGCACAAGGGAGTGAGTGTCACCGCAGTGACACAGATGCTGCAGTCACGATGCTGCACCAGAGGGACACCAGGTCACGGCAGACAGCCACAGGGGCCTGGCACTTTGGTTGGCAGACGTGTGGGGTGGGAATGGGAGGATGCTGGGGGGTATCCCTGCCCTCGACCCCCTCAGACTCCCCCAGTCAGGTACAGCTCACGGGTGAGACCCAGGCCTCCCTTCCAGGCGGCCCACCCTTCCTGCCTCACCATGGTAGCTCTGGCTTGTCTTCCAGGGTGAGGTCAGGCTGCCAGAAGGCTGGTGAGGGCACCAATTTAAACCTGCCCGTGAACTCAGAGCTTTTAATTCTCATAGCAGGGGAGTCGCAGTGTCACAAGGTGATGACTGCCTCCTGCTTCTGCTGCTATGAGCAAGGCTGTGGGGGCAGGAGCATTAAATAGGCTAAAAGGAGCTGCAACTATGCGTGTGGACACTTGAGATCACTGCTCTGACTCATGGCCAAGGCCCCTCTGTCTGCTAGAACACCTTGCACAGTAATGGAGGAAAACTGCTGACAGAAGCCCCTGATCCAGCAAACCCAAGTGACTGCCCAAGGCCCCCAGCTACTCAGCAGCAGAGCTTCCAAGTCTGCAGTGTATACCTGACTCCCATACAGTGACCTTCCAACTACGCCGCCGGCACTTCCACCCCAGGCTCCACCGGGCACCTGGACTCCTCAGCCTGTCTCCCTCTGCCCCCAGACGCCTCCATCCTCTGCACTTGGCTCTGCATGAGCCCTGACCCATGTCATCCCCCTCCTGCTCCATCCCTGTGGTCTCATTCTAGAGCCCTGCCCCGCTGCAGGCTCACTCAGCCTTCTCTACCCTTCCATCACCTGCTCTATGCCCCTCCTTCAAGAAGCTCCCTTCCAACTTCTCCAAACCTCATACTGCCTGGGCCTTCCCACTGCATTCCAGCTAGTCCACGGGTGTCCCTGGATAGCTCACCCCTCTGGAAGCCTTCAGCCTTCTAGCCCAGTTGGTTAGGGTCCCTGTGCACACAGTCACACCCAACCAATCTGCAACATCAGAATCTGGTTGGTTGTCACCCAACCTGGCATCCCTACATCCTAATGCCTTTGGGCCTGACAAAATCCTATAACGCTGAGCAGAAATGTCACCTTCTCCTTGGAGGTGCCATAGCCTGAAACGCTTGCTTTTCCTGCCACTCTTGGATCCTTTAATAGTGTCTTTTCAACTCATCTGGTAATCACTCATGTGCCAACTTGTGATAGCTCTTCTTACAGTCATTTCTATTCTTCTTATGTCCAACTCAACTATCAGCCACCACCTTCACCAGGGTTTTCAGCCAGTTTCTGAAGCCGCCCACCTATAAGCTCAAGCCCTCCTGACTGAGCATCCTGGCCCCACTAGCAAGCAGGGACTAGATTTATCTTACAGCCAGCAAGCAGGAGGCAGCCTGCTGACCCACTACCTCACTGCCAAGCGGAAACACTGGCTTCTGACCCTGTAGCATTCCGGCTCTCCCCGGGGAATGGATGCTTCTCTGGACCCAAGCCTACTGGTATAACATACAGAAGGCTCCTGGTCATATATTTACCAAAACATGCATCCCCAGGCCTAGCTCTGTCTGCCCCAGCCCCCTGGAGGACATACTTTGCTTGATGTCACTCCAAATGGCTTTTCACCCGGAACTAGAAACCGCTGCTCACCTGCCTTCAGTATCTCCTGCTGTCCTAGGCTGCTGTTTGCCATACCTGCTCAGGTGTGGAACCAAGTGAGAACGCAGCAAACCATTTGTAGATTGCACACTGGATGGCGGACCTTTCCCCTTAGGGAACTAGCCTCCTCCAGCCGGGCTGGTGTTCCTCCACATCCGATCATGGCATG
The DNA here is from genome assembly GCA_004027555.1 of Craseonycteris thonglongyai. Lineage (NCBI taxonomy): Eukaryota > Metazoa > Chordata > Mammalia > Chiroptera > Craseonycteridae > Craseonycteris > Craseonycteris thonglongyai. Next base: position 25,405 of record PVKE010003700.1, on the reverse strand, counting down.
ACCCTCCTCCCCCCTCCCCTTCTCTTGCTCCCCTCACTAGGCCATGTTCCTGAATTCCCAGAATGCTTTGGGTCTGAAAATCCCACCCTCACTCCCTTTACAAAGAAGGACAATGGGTCTCAAAGTGTCCACTTACCTTATTGCCTTCAGCACAGAACATGGCACACTAGGCACTCAGGAATGGTTGTTATTTTGATTTTTGAAGGGAGGAATATGATGAGTGGGCAAACAGAGGAGGAGGTGGGTCTTTTGGTGACCAGGATAAAGGAGAGAGCCGGACTGCTTTCTCCCACCGCTCCTCAACCAGTAAACCTCATTTTCTTAGTGCTGTTTGAACACTTCTAACAGGCCTGGCTGATTTCCTGTGTTTGCAGAGCCTAGGGCAAGTACAGTTCAGTGCTCATAATAGCAATAAATTATGTCTGTAATTTAAACTACAGCCTAAGAGGAAACCCTATTCATAGGGTACTTTCGCTCCTGCAGACTTCCAAAGAGTGCCCGTTTTCTTTCCAGCTCTTTCGCTGCCTCTTTGCACCCACACTTCACATCCATACCCAGGTATTTGACTCAAACCAGAGTTATGCTTAAAAACGCTGGCAGGCGGCCAGTTGCCCACACAGCCCAGTGAACTGTGGGAGATCTAGGTTAAGCTGCCCCAGGGTCCTCATTTTTCCTTTCTTTTTTTGGTGGCAACGAAGGCACTAACTTTGCCCTATACATTCCTTTTCAGACAAAGACAAATGAAGCTTTTGCCCAGGTGTAGGAGAGATGAGGCCTCAGGCTTACTGTTCAGAGGCAGGACTGTACCCTCACAGAAAAGGTGGGTGGGTCATCACTGCTACTATTTTTGGTGAGCACCTAACCTTTTCTACACCCCATCTGGCTCAACTCCTGCTGGGCCGCTTGTGCCCACTAGGTGAGCACTATTCTTATACCACTTGACAACGTGAGCAACTAAGCTCAGAGGAGTTCGGCGCCTTGCCCAAGGTCACAGAGTTGCGTGGGGCAGGTCCAAGAATCAAACCAGTGTTTCTGACAAAGTCCAAGCCACTTCTTCCCTGACATCCTCCTGCCAGCAAGCTCTCTGAAGAGTCCCTTTGGACAATAATCTTATGATAGGCCTATGTCTTGGCTGGATTTAAAGCCAAGTAATGAGCCTTGATGAGGAGTGACATTTTCGGCATCACTGGCAAATAACCTTTTGCAGAATCTTAATAGTTTATGTTCTCAGCTGACAAGTATAAGCCAACTCAGGTGGCGGCCCAAGCATGCCTGACAGATTAAGAGCTCCCCGTGCTGTGCTCCTGTGGAGCGCATCAGACCATGGGAAAAGAACTCACATCACCCAGATTTGCACCACAGTGGGGGTCTCTGCCCTCAGAGGCCTGTGGGGTTGGGACCAGATCTCACTTCCCCCACTATCACGGGACCAGGCAACACAGCACCTGGCCCAGAGTGCCAGTCGTGTATCCCAGGAATGTCAGAGGCGTGGAGTACACTATTCCTCTGGCAGAAGGCAGTGTGACGCAGAGCCAGCCTCAGCCTTGGTGTGCCTCCACACCCCCATCTGTGAAATGGGAATGTCAGTAAGCTCTCGGTGTTTCGGGGAGAAGTGTGGTTAGTGGCATCTGAGTTTAGAATGCAACTCTCTTTGTATTGAGAAGGGCTCTTGCTTGCCCCCTTGGGGAGTCCAGGGAAGCTGCTCTCCCTACAAGTGTCCTATAAAACTGACACCGCATGGTGAGCTCAAGTGCAAGCCACTACAATCTCAAAGGTATGGAACTAAGATCAAAACACAGTGGCATATGGAAGAGGCAACGAGGACAGACCCTGGCAAGGAAGCACTCATGCAATAAATGCTCATTATTGTTACAGGCAACAACCGCAGGACTTTGCAGGGCCTTTAATGTTAATGTGCACTTCTGGTCTCTGAAGGGGTCTTCCTCAAGGCCATGCACTTTGTTGTAGTTTTAATGGAACCCTCCCTAGAGTAATACTTGAAACACTTTGGGGAAACACTGAATAGACAGAGTACAACACCTGGGCCTCCACTCTGTGTAGTAGCATCCCATAATTCACCACAAATTTTCTGGGGTCCTGTGCTGAGGCTGGAGGTACAAAGGACGGTAAGGACACCAAGTGCCACGTGGTAGTTTGCAGGGTCAGGGCAACCTCTGCCTGCTTGCTCGGCTGTCAAAGGCTGGGAGAGGCTGCAAGGTGAGTGCAAGCAGTGGTGGTGGCCGTGAGAGTCCAGCCTACAAGACGCTTCTCCTCCAGAAGAGCTCTGAGCCCACTGTCCCTCTCCAAAGGCACAGGGATATGGAAAGGCCTCTCTGGAATGCACCTCTCTTAAAGCACCCTTTCACATCGCTTGCTCATGGGAACCAACAAGGGGACAAAAAAAAGCAACATTTGTGGGGCAAGCTTTGTGTTGCCCCTTTCACATAAATCATTCCCCCTTCATGCTCATTCCAACCCCACAACAATTAGATGACATTTAGGGATCTTGGAGTAGATGATAAACCCTCCATGCACTATCCCACTTAGACCTCAGAGCATGCCTTGGAAGGAGATGGATACTGTTATTCCAACGGGAGGAAAGGGAGACCTGCGGACATTTGGTGACCTGCCCAAGATCACACAGATCACAGTGGCAGAGCCAAATCAAAAGGCAGGTCTATGTTGAGTCCAGCTCTCTTCCTAATATACCCATGCCTGTGTGTATCAATGCATTTATGACACAGGCTGTCCAGCACGCAGTGGGTCCTGCTAGAGGCCTTATCAAACTGGCCAGCACTCACCAGACATGGAGTAGGCTGGAACAATTCAACAGGGCACTGCTCAGAGCCCAGGCTGGCTACCCAGTCTCCGAAGAGGCAGGGAGATGGAGAAGGGGCAGAGCCCTGGGCACTCTGTCTATTTGTTCAGGCACAGTTGAACTGTGTTGTGTGCCATGGTCTACGGCCCCAGAAGACTGGCTCTTGCTTATTTCAACTGCAGAGCTATTCCTCTAGAAAACATTCTAAAGTTGAAGCTTAAAGGTTCACTGAACTCCCAATTGTAACAGAGCTGATGGTTCAGTAGAGGACAAAATTGGGGGCAAAGTACAGTCCGTCACCTGAACTTGGATGATGGTGGGTAACTGAGAAGGAAAACACAATGGAAGCAAGAAATGTCACCGTGTGAAAGTGACACTTCAATGATAAAAAAAAAAATAAAGACAGAGTAATATTTTTTCACTCTCCCAGCAAATGACTCCATCTACGATACAGTACAAACTCATCTTACACATCAGAAATTCATAAAACCTCTACAAATAGAGTCCCTACAGCTGAAATAGCACTCTTCTGGATGGACAGGGAGTTTATGTACCTGTCTTGGCCACGACTGAGCCTATCCAAAGCAGATTTGGTTTTTGAAAAGATTCACTGTTAGTTTCAGTTTTACATGTGCACATATCATATAAATGCTCCAGTCCTAATTATTGTTTTGTATGGATAATAACCGCATTTGGCACTATCAGTGAAGAAAAAAATACTGAGAAAACAACCTATACTTGTTTTATATGTGTTACCTAAAACCCTTACGCTGCACTGAATTCAACACAAGATTTCAAACCTAACTCATGATTACAGTGCCAATGCTGATTCTCCAAAACCTGTGAAAATCCATCTGGATTGTTTTAATAAATAGCCCAGAAAGGAGGTCAAGGAATTTAACATGAAAAATCCTAACTGCAATTTTTTTAGCCTACTGTACAAATCACTCAGCTAGACACTTCACAGATACTACTTTATTGTCACAAAACCCACGCAAAACAAGTACTGCAATCCTGATTTCAGAGAACACACTGTAGTTCAGGAAACAAATGAACTTTTCTCAAGGAGCTGGAACACGAGCCCTGGTCTGTGCTTCTATAAAGCCTGAGTTTTATAAGTTATCAATTGCTGGGCCCAGGTTTCCGTCGGACCCGTTTCAGCCCACGCATAAGTAATTCCTAGGCTCTGAATTGCTGTCCTCTTCATTTAAGAAATGATGTTGGCAACGGGGTGCTCTGGTTCACTGAGTGACTTCTCCATCAAAGGCAACCTCTCTGGCCCCATCAGAGATTAGATGTGCATCCCACAGGGCTGTTAATTTGGCCCCTTCTGTAGAGACCAACGTACATCTCAAGAAAATTCTTTCAGAGATATAAAAAAATAAATAAACTTGAACACTTTTTGAGCTAATCCCCTATAAACCAGGAGAGCTTAGATCTCTGCCCCTCCTGTAAAATACTCATTAACCTCTAGACACTCTTATTTCATGCTTTGGGGATTATTTTAACAGTTAACTGGTGATCCCTCAAAAAGTAGAGAACAGGAAAAACAGCGTAGCTTTCTCCCTCCTCCACCCCGCATCCAGCTATTCTGATTTTCAGAAGAGACTGCTGATCCCGGGTCTCTAAAAACCTGTGAGAGGTGCTTACTACCACTTAAAACAACCCCCATTCCCTTGTGCCCCCCCGACTACCCAAGGCCACCTGTGTGCACATGTCCCAGAGTGACCGTGACTCACCACAAGGCATGCCCCCCTCCACAGTCTCTCTATTCAAAAAGACCCCTTCTTCCTCTCTTTGAGCTTTATACTGACACCCCTTCTTCCGCTCTCACATGCCTCCCTGTCAGGGTCTTCATTGATTCAACCTCAGAGAGGCCTCCCAACCTCAGTCTTCCAGCCACAGACCCAACAAGCTTTTCAACTGGAGCTCCAAGTCCTCGATGATTGAACGCAGTTGTCTTTCCACTACAGAACAACGCCTGACTAATTTGTGTTTATGTATCATCTAACCAGCTTTAACAATAACCAGACAGGTTCTTGGAGAACAAGCAGCATCTCCCTCCTCCTTTGTAGCATTTGACACGAATCAGGCCTTTTCCGAGAAAACACGTGATGACATTGTCCTGAGTTGTTTCAACAGACATGCTCCAGTCCTCTTGTGTGTCGGCTGGAAGGTTCCCTATTTTATATAGCAACTCTTGTACAACGCACAGACATGCCTAATCGGTATGATATGACTTGGGATGTAGCACAATTCCCAAACTCATTTCATGGGCCTTTCTACTACTTCCTTTAGAAATTACATCGTCTAGGTAAAGGACTCCAGGCCGCTACAACAGGGATCAAATAAAGGGACACACAGCTAAGAAGATAAATGTGAGGACTTAATCAGGCATCTTAACTAGCATTTCTTCTAGAAGGGAAACTTCATTTCTGGATGTGGTGGCTTCATGAAGTAGATTTAGTCAGCCAGTGACTGGCTATGCACAGAATACATCTATCCCACTTATTAGGTTCACTGTCTTGTCTTTTGAGGCCCTGGGAAAATCAAGTTTTAAAAGGAGTGAAGTCTTTATCAACTACAGCAATACTTTAAATGAATAGGACAGTTTTTTAGGTTTTCTTTCTTTCTTTTTTTTTTAACTGAGCATACCTTAAAATATTTGACAAAAAGGAGTGGTGGGAACAGGAAAGGTAGGATCAGGCAGAAATATGTCTGATCTAAGCAGAAGATAGTCGCCCACATGAACCTCAGAACCTTTTTTTTTTTACTCTATTTGAAAAGCATCTTTCCTCCTGAACTAACTCAGTAGCTGTGCTAAGCCCAGTGAAACTCGTTTACATCTGATAAGAGTTGTGCTATCTGGTTCACATAGCCAGTTTCAGCTCATGTCACAGAGCTCTAGAAACTGTCACCTCTGTGCTGATCTTGGTAAGGCAAGACCATCTACTCTGAGAGCTGGAATGAGGAATAAGCCAAGCCCTGTCTTCTCCCCAAGAGCAGAAGGAAGGCAGAAAGTCAACTCCAGCACAAGCAGAAAGATGGGAGACCTAATTAACCTCTGAACTGAATGTTTTCTGATTGCTGCTTTCTAGGCTTTGTGGAAAAACAGACTATTCGCAAATGACCCAACTGCCTGTCCAGCAGAGCAACCCTGCACCTTACCAGGACAGACTGAGCACTCCCGAGTGGTGTTTCCTACTTACACGCACAACACAGCTTCTTTAATCCCTACAGGGGCCAGTGACCTCGTCGATTCTTTGGGTGACAGTCAGAGGTGCTTACGCTGAGCCCCCCAGTCAGTTTGTAGCAGACTCAGAAGCAGAGTTCAGACCCACAGATTCCATAGCTAGTATTCCTTCTACCACATGGACAGGCTGCCCTAATGGAGGTAAAGGTGTGGCTGTACCCAAATTCAACCTCCCACAGGACCAGGAGCCCTCGACTTTTCCAGATGCTGGGCAGGTGACATTCCCAAGCACTCAGACAAGTGCATGAGCCTAACGTGTACTCCTCTGTGCAGGTCACACTCATGCTTTCCTGGAGACACAGAGGGCAACAGGAAGGCAGGAGCTCTCGACTACACCCCAGGCCCCCATGAGTCCAACTGTACCCCCACTAAGTCACAAAGGATGTCAAGATGACAGGGTCCATGGACCTACTCATGACAGGGGCGGGCAGGCAGGCCATCAAATTCTGCGCATTATTTTCCCTACAGCCAGATGCTGCTGTTTTAGGTCATTGCTCAAACGCAAGCCTTAGACGCATCTATAATAGAACTGGGGTTTCCCAGGATGAAAAATAAAAGAAAAAATGTTTTAACATCAAATTGTCACAGGTCGGCTGAGGCCAATGCATTTAAGGGAGAGCAGAGAGGAAGGTCCAGCGATTGCCTCTTTGGGCTGCATCTGCTTTATTTTCCGAAATCACTCACCAGTTGTTGCCCCCTCCCTGCTCCACTCAGTTACAAGGCTTCCCGGAAAATCACTTTGGAGAATTTGTTGACGCACAGATGACAGTGACAGCTAACCTGGGGAGTTACTGTTTCTGCCTTTTAGTGTTCCACTTGCCAAGAAATGGCCAATAAGTCATATTCTCATGTCCAATACGGCTCTAATATCTACTCTGCTGGACTCTGTTACATTGAACCCCCACTGATGGGCATCATCGCATCACCAGTGCCTGTGGCAGGGCAGACACTGCACTTTGGTGCCTCACACAGACTCACTCATCCAATCCCAAAGCTCTGTGAGACAGACACCATCATCATTATCCCCATCACACAGAGGACACACAGGTCCAGCGGGGTTGCATGTCACAGGCCACCCAGCGGTCAGTGGGCAGAGCCTGGCTCACACCAGGTCTGTCCAGCTCTAAAAGCCAGACTCCCGTCTATCCCACCAAGGCTCCTGGCCTCTCTGTGATTTAGAACCAACTGGAGTCTGTGAAAGCTGGCACCTCCCAAACCCCACCCCTAGAGAGCCTCTCTCAGAAGGTCTGGGTGGGATCCGGGAGTCTGTATCTATATAATAAGTGCCTGAACTGGTTCCCGTACCACATACATGAGGCATTCACCCATCCTGCATGGTTCAGTTAATCCGGATGATCATCCTGAATCAGAGATAGAGGCTGACGGCTACAGCTGTGGAGCAGGTGACAGCGTGACCCTCATGGGAACTGTGCAGTGGGTCCCCAGCTGTCTAGTGCTGATGCGCAGCACTGTCAGGCTTAACCCCAGTGCCACCCTGCTCAAGCCCATGGCCAAGGGCTGAGACCCAACCAGGTGTCGCCCACTGGCCAATGGGAGGTGTGTCTGAATTCCGTGGAGGACTGGCCATTGTGGACCAGGCTTGCTCACTGTTGTCACTTGGGGCACAGGTTCTCTCAGGCAGGAAAGGTCCCCACATGAGGACCACTGCACATCAGTACCGGATCTGGCCTTGCTTTCAGTCACCTACTCCTGGTCCTTCCCACACAGGGCAAGATGGGCGAAAGCAACATGTATGCGGTACAGGGATTTTGTTATACAGACTCCCGGATCACACCCAGAGCTGAGCCAGGCTCTCTGAGGGTGGGGCTTGGGAGGTGCCAACTTTCACAGACCATCAACACAGCAGAGAACGTAACAGAGCATTGGTTGAAGGTACAATGAGATGTCCATTGATGGGCAGTGGTGCTTAATGCCAGGGGCAGAACAACTACGCTTGTGGGTGGACAGAGGCCAGTACATGATATGCCAACTGATGAAGAATTACAGCAGAGTACTGATAAACAGGAAGACCGAGCACTCGGCAGCATGTACTCTCTAAAGCCAACAATATGTCCTACCACTAACCACTGGAGGTGAGACAGGACATGTGTACATTACTTCTGCAAATCAGCATTCAAACATCAAATAACATTAATTGAATCCCTCTCATGTATGCATGCATGGTTCATTGAACACACATTCATGGTTCATTGAACACACATTCACATGGCACCTACATTATTCAGGCATCATTCCCAGAACGAGGGATGCAGCAGTGAACAGTGTAGCAGAATGTCTCTTCCCATCAGGATATCACAGAACACTAAGTTGGGGATATAAGGTATGGAAGATGCATTTCCTACTATCTGGTATACACAACACAGGGACAATCAGGCATGTCATTTACAGCAAGAGGAGTGATCTATGTACCCACCTCATTTCACCTTTGTGGCAATCTTTGAGATAAGCCCTTGTCCTCACCCCCATTTTACAGATTTGAGAACTAAGGCTCGGGCACTTAAGTGACTGATGAGTCTGCAAAGTGGGATGTGGGAATTCAGATCACTGTGCAGAGTTAACACTTAGTATGTGCAATGTTATCAGTAGAGGCACCCTGGTGTTCTACAACAAAAGATTTATTTTTTTATACATTTAATTGAAAAGGATATGCAGCTGGGAAATTTTAATTCAAATACTACAAGGATATTAAATAAGAATTGAGTCTCCTGCCCAGGTCAGGCCCTTCCAGAGGTACAACTGCTATTACCAATTTCTGGCAATAGCTTTGCTATGAAAGGCTTCGTGTACCCTGTGTGCATCAAGCAAAAAAAGATTAACTGTTTGGTGAAGCTGGAATCAGTAAGAAGAAAAATTTTCAGGATAATAGGTCCTCACCTTCCACATTCATAATGCTTTTTTCTTAAATAGAAGGGAGAAAGAGTGAGAAAGAGAGAGAGAGAGGACATTTATGTGATGCTATGCTGCTGTCAGCAGCTGGGCTTTTCAGAATTGTAAGAACTTCTCACCAGACTTGTAAAATTCCACCACTTTGCCCAGGCAGGGCCTGAGCAAGAACTTTGCTCAAGTGCCTTTTCAGAGTGAAACCCTTTTGATGGTTTCTCCCTCTTGGTGCCTGGGGCCAAGGGCTGGTGTCTGGATGTTGCCTTCCTAGGAACAGGATGCTAGCCGATCATCAGAGACTCTTATGAGCAGGAAGGAGGATTCTGTATTGAGAAGAGGCGCCAACCTAGCTAACAGAAAAGAAGTCATGTGACGTGACCCCCCCTGAACTTTAGTCATCACATTTCTAAAATGCAAACAGAAAAACTCAGTAAATATTGGCTGACTAGCTGGTTAGGTTAGACCAGAAATTCTTAACATATGACCAGATTTAACATTCTAAGAATTTAAACCAAACTATGTTGACTAAAACACACACACACACACACACACACACACAAACACACATGCTATTTCTATTTACATAGCCTTTAACTAAGACATTTCACTGGGGGTGAATCTGAAACCAAAAGCCTGAGCAGCATTGAGATATCCTTATCGCACCAGTTACTGTCCTTCAGCCCCTCTCATGGGGCTGGAAGACCCGCACACACAGAAGGCCAGGGGGCCAGGAGAGTGGGGGGGGGGGGAGGCTGGCATGCTCCCCCTGCAATCCAGGCTGAACAAGGCGCGATTCAAGCCAGGAGGTTCCTATGCCCACAGTGACCAGAGGCAGACATTTACTCCATAGCTTTAACTAGGCAGCCTCCTGTGAAGTAGGCGGTGTCAAGTCCCACAGTGGGACGCTGCCCGCCCCGCACTTCTGGTGGTGGGGAAAGAGGGTCTGCAAAGACGATGCAAATATAGCACCTTTTCCCCTGTTCCTTAGAGCATATTAACTGCTTATTCAGAGAAGATGCTTTAGGGTGGTATGTTCTACTTACACATTTTAAATTAGGCATCTGTAGTTATGTGTTAGGAATGAATGGCTGAAAATGAGATTCGTGCACAGGGGGAATAGCTAGATGATCACAGCAAGGTGAATCACAAATGGAGAAGACAGACTGATCTATCAGCCTTGCCCCTGATCATATTCTCGGAAGGGATATGAACAGCCAGTGTGCAAAGCTATTCACCTAACCCAGTCATCAGATGACAGGGCATCCCAAGAAATGCCAAGGCAACGTCAGATGGGCACAAGATGGATACAACCGTGTGCACATGTGGGCCTGAATCTAAACACCTAAAAGAGCTTTCCTACAAAACTCCTTCCTGCAAATCTGAAAGGCACTGATGGCTGGTGCTTCAAGGAAGGATTTTAGCCTTAAAACACAGAAAATAATGTAATTACCACCACGAAGCTTAAGTTTAACTAATGTTAACATTTTGTACTATTGAATTCAGGTCTCTCTCCCACCCCCACCCTTTTTTTTAAGAAATATTACAGTACAGAGCTGAAGCCTCCGCTTTTTCTCCAGCTCAATCCAACTAACCTAAGACACTGCTGTTCCAAACTTCTATGTCTTTCCCATGTATGACTTTTATAATTTTGGTACTTATGTATTACTATAGACAATATAAAGTACTATTCAGTGCTTTCTTCAATTTACATAAAGGGAATACCACAGCACTGCAGCTTTTTGACTCCGCATTAAATTATTCGGGTTTATCTAATACATCCATTTAATTGCTATATAGTCTTCTATATTTTTTTATTGTTAAATTTATCGGGACAACATTGGTTGGTAACCATTACATTGTTTCCAGGTGTGCAATTCTACATCACATTGTCTACGCATTGTATTTTGTGCTCGCCACCCAGAATAACCTCTCTTTCCATCACCATATATTTGATGCCCCTTCTCTACTCCCTTCCCCACAGCTCTCCCCAGTCTTCTTATACATATAAACTGTATTTATCCATTCCCTCAATGATAGACTTTTACTTGGTCTCTGTTGAGCTCCTATGAACAATGCCACAGTGAACATTCTTATATATATATGTTTCCTCATGCATATATGCTGGATTTTCTCTGGAGTCTTATCTATCTGCAGAGATGTAGAACTACTGACTTGTAATAGAAGCTGCCACTTATTCTCCAAAGTGATTTTACCAATTGTCATTCCCAGGAGCGCAGTATAAAATCTCCACATTTTTGCCAACCCCTGGTGTTTTTTTAACTTTTACCCCTTTGAGAGGTGTGGGATATCTCACTGTATTGTTCTTCACTTTTATCTCTCTCACTACCAGTGACTTTGAACATCTTTCATGCTGATCATCCATAGAGTCTTCTTGCCTCCATTTCTCCCTGTTCCCATTCTGTATCCATTTTTCTATGGCGTACTCTTTTTAAAAAATAATGGTAATTATTTAAATATTCTGGATATTAATTCTTACTGGTTATGTATAACAGAAATTGTCTAAATTATGTGACTTATCTTTTAATTTAGCTTATGGTGTCCTGTTTTTAAGAAGGTTTTACCTTTAACGTAATCCAATTAGACAACGTTTTTTTGGGGGAGGGGGTTATTCTTTTCCTCCAAAGCCAAAATTTTTGGCTTTTCATATTGAGGACTTTATCGTTTTTAGTTGACCAAACTGTAAGTAACTTTGTTAGCATGGTGTGAAGTAAGGATATGACTTGTTCTTTTTTGATTTGCTGTTTTCTGTCATTCACAGAATAAATGATTTTTCCTCATTTAGTGTCATATCACTGTTCTTATTTATGTGTCATACTTGTATGGATGGGCTCCTGGGCACACCAATTTTCTGGGCACACCAATTTAAACAGTATATATTTCTATATCCTTGAGCCAATACTATACTAGACTTACTACGATTTATAATCTAGAAAATGATTACGGTAATTTCCTTCCTTGTATACTTCCCTTACACAAAACTATGATAATTATTCTTAATAAATTACTTTTTCACATGAATTTTAGGATTATTATGCATAATAACACACAAAGAGTTTTGTTTTTTTTTATTGCGATGACAATGAAATTTGGGGGACAAATAATATCTTTATGATATCACATCAATTCCATCCATGAACATGGTACGTTTCACCCGTTGTTTAAAAGTCTTTTATGCCCTCCACTAGAATTTTTTTTTTAATATTCTCTATAAAGCTCTTGCTTATCTTTATTCATTTTTTTCCCCTCTAGGTACCTTACAGTTTTTATTGCTAGTGTAAGTATTCATTTTTTAAACATTTTCTTTTGTGCTTCGTTTTTGCTTTTCTATAGGAATGCTGTTAAATTTTGTACAATGACCTTGTATCCAACACATTTAAATTATTATTAATAGTTTATAGATGCTCTTATTTTCCTATATAACATATCACCTGCAAACACAGTCTTGTTTATTCTTTTCCAATTTTATGCCCCTTGTGTCTAACTAAGCAGCTAGAACACCCAGTATTATAGTGAATGGGAGAAATGAAAAGAGCATCAAGTTCCTAAAGTTGCACAATTAAGTGTGATGTTCAACATAGGTGGGTATGTTTTTCAGACTTCCTGTATCAGAATAAGAAAGTACCCTTCTATTTGTAAATTGCTAAGAGTTTTCTGCTTTGTTTTCTCTTGTTTTGCATCATTTATTATGAATTCATATTACAGTTTATGGAAAGCTTTTTATACCCCCTCTACTTTATGTATATTGACATATACAAGATTTTTACAGAACAGATTTCAGGGCTTATAACTATGTACTTTTCTCTTCCACAGTCAGAAACAGATTTGAAAAGACTACGTCTCCAGTCTTAAAGCCTGGCCAGGTCTCAGCATCCAAGGCTGACTGAGCCTGCCCTCCCACTAGGTCCAAGGACCACTTATGTCTGCAACACCTCCATGGCTGCCTGTTGGAACGCTTTAACACTGTTTTGGTCTGAAATTATCCTAAAACGTCCTTTGCGGGGGTGGAGGGATTCTTATGTGACCTTGAACTGACAACCATTAACTGCCTGTGGCACGAACTATCCAATATGATCATTGTGAAGAGAGAGGGAACTGATACTGCTGTATGGTACTCACCTTACCCATCCACAGGATCCTCACAAGGAATAAATAATAAGGCCAGCATCATTCCCCTCCTTTCCTACTCACAAGCAAACCTTGGGGAGATTAAATAATGTGACGCAGTCTCCTACCATAAAGTGATGGAAATGGGTCTGTGTGACTTCCATGACTGACAGTGCTGCCCCCTGAATCTCCAGGCACCTCCACAACCCAGACCAGCAGAGCCAACAGAGCCACTCTCCTGTTTTTGTTTTTGTTTTTGGTCTTTCCAACTAGTTTGTAAATTAGCGGTTGGGGTTCCAAACCGCCCACTCTGTAGACTACTGTGAATGATATCATTAAGCACAGGAAATGGTTCATTGTTGTTTGTCTGCAACCTAACAATGAAGGTCAGAGGATGCTAGGAAGTTGATTTTTCCTGTGTGAGGACTCAGGGCTGAGTTTGGAGTCTCCTTAGAGAGCTGGAAGCACACGGGCTGGGAGGCCAGATACCCTCCTAGGCTCAGAGAAGAGGCAGCACGCAGGCCTGGTCCAAGGCTGCAGGGCCCTGAGCACAGAGTGGTCCCCCTTTATCAGTGCTAAGTAAAAGGTACCCAGCAAGGGAAGGAACTCAGGTGTACTGATGACCCCTTCCCCAGATGAAGGGCTTTCGTGACTTATCTCACTTAATCCTTAAAAACAGCCCCAAATGGGAGTTGGTATTATGTTGGCTTTACAGATGAGTGGACAGAGACTCAGAGAAGATCCCCAAACAGTAACAGAGCAGGATGCAGAATCCAGTTCATTCCTCTCCTAGATCCTAACTCCATCAAATCACATGATTCCCTAAAACATACTCCTCTTCAAGGACAACACAATACGCTTGTTGATAACATGGACTCTGGCCAGACAACTTAATTCAAATGCTAGTTCAGCCTTTTGACAAATTCTGTGACTTTGGGAAAGTCAATGACACATCTCTGGACCTCAGTTTCCATATGTATAATAAGAACAGTAACAGTACCCACTTCAAAGGTTGTTATGAGGACTACTGGGTTAATAAAAACAATGCTTGGCATATATAATAAAGGATGTATATTAGTTAGCTACTGTTGCATAACAAATTACTGCAAAACCAAAAGGCTTAAAACAACAGTAGACATTTATCATCTCACACAAGTGTAGGTAAGGAATTTGAGTGGTTCTGGCGCATGGTCTTTCGCAAGACCATAATCAAGACATCACCCAAGATTGCAGGTATCTGAAGGCTGGACTGGAGTGGGAAAATCTGCTTCCCAGATGACTTACTCCCACAGCTGGCAGATTGGTACTGGCTACTGGCAGGAGGCCTCAGTTCTCCTCACGGGAATGTCCTCACAACAAGCAACCAACTCCCCCCAGGAGCAAGTGATTCAAGAGAACACCGTGAAAGGAGCAACATCTTTTATGACCTTACCTTGGAAGTCACATATCATCATGTCTGCATTATCCTACTGATTACACAGGTCAGCCTAATTCATTGTGGGAGGAGACTGGATAAGGATATGAATACCAGGAGGCCAGGATTAGGGTCAACCCTGCAGGCTGGCTACCACAGGACCAGGTCTAGCACATACAGAAATTGGTTCTTAACTATTCTTGCATTCTAAATGCCTGGCATATAGTAAGATAATCAATATACATTTATCAGAAGACTGGATGTATGGACAAAAAAGAGGAAATGCACATGTCATCCGGCCAAGTTCCATTTCAGCTCTCTGTTGTTTTTACTACTTGCTTTCTGAGCCATTTCCAAGGAAGGAAAGATCTGTTCTAAATTTCAACTCTAAATCATCATCTGTATTAATTAGTTCTCAAATTTCATCTTCACATAAAAGTGCTTGGAGTAGAAACCTTAAACCAGAAGAGCTATGCAACTTTCTCCTTCATTCAAGCACATCAAAACGAAATACTTCCCCTGAATGCACAAGACTCAAAACAAAGCTGACTGAAATTTTGTGCCCTGGTTGAAATGTCTGTACTAATGCGATTGTGTGGGCCCCACTGTGTGTCCCAAGACAATTGTGGGAAAGTTCTTCTTTGCATAAAGGCAGACTTTCTGCTTCCTCCTCTCTCTACCTAAGCTGGACTCAGCGATAAGCCAGAGGAGGTTGCTCATTGCCAGAGAGTCCGGGAGCAGCCCAGGGAGTAGGACCCCATGACTGGGGATGCAAACACATCTCTGAAGGGCTGAGGTTCCTTTCAAGGTTCCTCAGACTCCTGCTTCTTGGCAGCTGTCTCACATCAGATCTGTGCCAGAGATTTGAGACACAGGGACAGGTCTCAGCAATGGAGTTCCCATGCAGCCCTACGACACTCTTTCCAACTGTGTTGGCAGTTCAAATCAGAATGGTATTTTCAACTGCATGATTGCACCAGGGGTGCAACCATCGGCTCCCAGAAAGCAGTGATGGTGAGTCTCATCCACTATGCTAAAGGTGTGCCAAGGGCATTATGCTCAGGTCAGGATGAGCCCTGAGATGCTGTCACTCTCTCCTTGGTTCCCTCTAGTAGCATGAGTGTAAATGACCACAGCTTGGCCTTTATGGGCACACAGAACCTGATGAGAGCACAGTTTGTGCAGATCACGCTTCACTACACACCATGTTGTTGAGTCTCACTCTTAGAAGATTCCGACATGATTTCTATGGTCGTAGCCTTCGTGTTTGCAGCCCCAACAGACCCCTGAATGTACCAATTGTGGAGTCATAAGGAAATAAAAACCATGGAGATGAGGTCAAGACAAGGATCACCGGAAAGGAGGGAGGAGTGGGGAGGGAGAGTTGTGGGGGGAGAGGGGAGTGGGCACCAGATATATGGGGTTGGAGGGGGACCTGATTCTGGGAGCTGGGCACATAATGCGATGCATGGGTGATGTGATGTGGAGTTGTACATCGGGAAGCTATCTAATTGTTACCAACCAATGTCGCCCCATTAAATTTAACAATAAAATATAATAATATTAAAAGACAAGGATCACTGATGGTCATAGCCTTCATGAGGCCAAAGCTGACAACAGCTGCAGGGCTCTGCTCCCCCCAGAAAAACGCACAGCAAAAGGAGGTAAATATTGGGTGGAAAGTCTCATCTTTTGCCATGATGGTATCTGCTAAATCTCAATTGCATGACGAAATCAGCACTGAATCCAGAACATTCTTCCTAATTTTTTACTGGCTTTTTTGTCACTCATTTTGTTTTAAGTACTCAAGGACAAAGTCTCACCCTGACATTTGAAAAGGGCAACAGCACAATAAAATTCAAACTGTGACCTCATTTCCAAGTGTGAATTAGAACTTCAACTGTGAACCCCTGTGCAATGGGTAAAGCTCCAAATAGAAAAGCCCTTTAAAAAATTCTGGTCAGCCATGCTTGAGGAGCTCACAAATGTCTGTAATTTGTCATTGTGGTACCATCCCAGAAGTTTCTTTCATATTAGTTATGTCGTTTCTGGACTCATCATTCTCAGAGTTGTTATCTCCCAGTTTATCCTACATTCAAATTATCCAGCTCGATACAAACATAATGAACAAAATTTCATCTTATTTTAATTAACATAATTTTAAAAATTAATGTCATTAATTTGTGCTCTTTATCATCTAGAACTGTGATGTCCAATACAGTGGCCACTGGCTATATGGGCCTAATTCACATTAAATTGAGATGTGCCGTAAGTACAAAGCACATATCAGATCTCAAAGACTGAGTGTGTAAAATAGAATGTAAAGTATCTCAGTAATTTTTTCTAAGGATTACATGTTCAAATCTTTAGAAATATTGGGTTAAATTAAATATATTACTCAAATTAATGTCACCTGTTCCTTTTTACTTTATAAAAGGTGGTTACTAGGACATTTCAGACCACACATATGTCTTACACATGTCTACTGGAGGGGGCTGGGCTCTAAATTAGAGATTGCAAACTGTCACCTGAGGTCCACGTGGAACTAACAAACACAGTTTGCATGAGCTATACAATGTTAGCCCCAAGGGAGAATTTAATTTCAAACAGCTAAAGCTTATAAAATCAAGTGATCAAAAATAAACAAATAGATTCCACATACTCCTTGAACATAAAGAAAAGTAGTTATACTGAGCCCACATTCCTTCAGGGCAAGGATGGCCAGAAGCTGATCCCACAGGATGGGGCACCTGCCCTGCAGTTCTCTCTACTGTCCACACCAGATCCTACTGCTGCCAACACTGCGGGGAAGTTCAGCTGCCATTTTTACCCCACTTCTCGGGAACCTCTGCACATTCAAATCCCCTTCCTCTGTAGGCAGTTGAGTTTGAGGCACTGGAAGCAAGAGCAAAGGCTTTGGGAAGGGTCTGATAATGGCATGCGAAAGAAGAGAAAGATCTGCATAAAAAGGCGGGGTTCAAATAGTTGTGTTCTAGTTGGGGCTTTTTTATTTTTATTTTATTTTATTTTATGCATTTATTTATTTTTTTGAGGCTGGACATCTAAGTGGAGATGTCCCAGGAGCATTTGGAAATAGATAACTGACTATATATAGGAAAGACTGGAGGTTAAGAATAATGCCTTAGGGATATCCAGAGGCAAGCGGAAGAAAGAGGAAATGAGAATGGTTCGAGAGTGTGAGATGGGTGGGTTAGAGTCAAGAGAGGGTGGTGTACAGGAAATCTTGCTTGCGGGGCCTCGGGTGGGAGGGCTGCCGGCAATGAGCACTGAATGGCACCCACCAGTCCCCAGTAGACAATCCCGATATCTCCATTCTCCTCGTCTTTTAATAAAAGCTGTCACTTTAACTTGGCAAAGTTGGATTAGAAAAACAGGCAAAATTATCACAATTTCACAAAACTCTAGCACACCACAGTTTCTTCAAAACAAACTCCTCCTTCCCACGCCTACACTGTAAATAGCCCCACATCCAATGATTGTCTCCAAAGAAACTGCCCATTTCCTCATCTTAACTCACTGCCTCTCCACTCCCATGAGTTTTAAAATCTATTGGATAGCATAGACACGATAAGCACTGCAATAAAAAATACAGATAAGGACTGAGACCCTGTACCCTCTGATAGGGGATTTTGAAATACTCTAGACGATTATAATTCTGCAGCCCCTCTTTCCTCGTAAATGAAAGAAATTTTCCTTCCCATAATCTTTTTACTATCTTGGCAAATATTTTTCCAAGTGATTATGTTAGAGCTGAGGGTTCAGACACTGGGCCTCTGATGCATTTGATAGAACCTATACTTGTGACCAAAATATAAAAGAGATTACAGATGCTTATGGACACTACTTTGTGATACTCAATCATGTCCCTGGGCTGGTATCTGCAAATTGTTCTTCATCAGTAGATAAATGACACTTTGGTTCCTCCAATAAAAGCAGAGTTAGATTCAGACTGCACTGTGATGGGGAAGCAACATAATGGAAATCTCAGGGCTTCTCATGATCATATTATTTGCACCACGACTCTAATTCTTTTGTAAATATCAGTTATTTGAACTCTCTGCATTCCATTTATTGGTGGTGATTTTGTTCTAGTTTTATAGATGGAGAAGTCGGGGATGTTTTCACGAAGCCACCCAATCGTGCAGCCCACAGATAATACGCTGTGCATCTGCCGGGTGTAGGCTGGGGGTGGGGCCACAGTACTGCAGAAGCTGTCTGCTGCCTGTGAATAGCTCACACAGTGTAAGGGACATACACATAACAAATTATATGTAATGCGGTAAGTGCTGTAGCAGGAGTACATGTAAGGCAACAAAAAAGCACAAAGTGAGGAAGATAGAGGAGGAGTCTGTTCACGAGGTGGTAGCCAACAGGGCTCCTGAGGAACAGTAAACCTTGCAGTAGGTAACGCAGAGAACGAGATTATACTAAGGCAGAACAGAGTGAGGAGCAACGGGATGGTTCGTGAAACTAATAGTGCTGGTTCTGGAAGCTTCTGCAGAAGGGCAATGTCAGGATATGAGCTGACGTGGAAGGGCCAGATTATTAAGAATCTAATTTTGGGGAAGCCGGGATGGCTCAGTGGGTTAAGCGCTCACTTTGCAGCGCCAGGGACCGGGGATCGAGTCCCAGCCCCGACCCGTGCGGAACCATATGCTGAACTGGGAGCTCCCCCAGTTCAGTTCTCTCTCTGTCTCTGTCTCTGTATCTCTCTCTCTGTGTCAAAAATAAAAATAAATAAATAAATATAATAAAAGAAAAAAAAAAGAATCTAATTTTAATAGCCCCACAGAGAAACACAAAGAGACTGGCTGACCGGGGCAAAGACACCAAGGTAAGTCTCGGCAGCGCTAGAAACCATGTACAAAGTGGTCTAATTCTCCTTGTACCCATGAATAGGATTAGACTATTGATTACCTTACCTTTTTCTGTATTATAGGATCTGTGGCCCAAACTAGCATTGACCACAGGAAACTAAAGCATGAAGCTATTATGTAATAACAGTAATGTAATGAAATAGACCAGTGGTTCTCAAAGTGGGGTTCCTACACCAGCAGCAGCAGCAGCAGCTACAGCCTCAGCTGGGAACTTGTTAGAAACGCAAATGTACAGACCCCACCCCAGACCTACAAAACTGCAAACTCTAGGGGCAGGAACCATCCCATGGAGCAACATTTTCCTAGACCTCCCTGGATTTTTAAGTTTCCAAATTTTAACTTTATTTTTAAAGGCTAATGTCATTTTTCACTTGTTACCTGACTGATGATGCCAGACTTCTAATCCAAGCCACTTTTTGAATTTACATCTCTTTCCCATCAGCCCTAGAAAACCCCATATCTGAAAATAAGAAACAACTGTTGGTCAGGTCACAGACAGCAGCCTAAAAATGGGTTTTGGAGTCAAACTCAATTTGCAACAAGAGCTCTTGAATGGATTCCTTTCATCTCTTCCTGCCAAATCCCACATCCCCCTAGTGTGGCCGGCAGAACGCCTTCAGAGGCACTTTAAATATCTGTTGTGCCTGAGACTAATAATATCTTCTAAGGATCAGGATAACTACTTTTTTTTTTTCCTTTGGGTGCTTGAGAGTAAGTTGCTTGTTACATGTCATTTGAGGTTTGCTGACTATTGGTGGTATTATTATTATTGCTAAGAAAGCAGATTTCTCATCCATCAATGACACTGATTCCAGGAGAACAGGAACTTTGTCTTGTTCACCACTGTATACCCACAGCCTAGAACAATGCCCAGCACCCAGCGCTCCATAAACACACGTTGAATGAATGAGTTAGTACATTAGCATCTACTATACACTTGGCTCTAGGAAAATAGGAAGAACAAATCAGACTGATTCTCTTCCTTCCTGCAGCACCTACCAACATGCAAAAAGCAAGGAATGAGATGCTGGGACCCTGAAATTCACTGTGTCCAGGGACACAGGATCACTTGGAAGGGCTCTTTTCCTGCAGAGAGCAGTCCTGAAGGGTCCCTCAGAGCTAAAACTCTCAGCAGTGGCCCTCCCAACCCCTCGGATTTCCAAGGAGTCCTACAGTGGAGCCCTAAAGCACAGGGCCTGGGAAACCTCTTCTCTGACCTAAGAACTATGTTCATAGCACCCACCAGAACAAAGTTAAAAAGACACAATAGTATCAAGGGTTTGTGAGGATGTGGAAAGCCTTCTTCATTCTCTGCTCATTTGGAAATGTACACTGGTCCGACCGCTCTGGAAGAACTTTGGGCAGCATCTACTGAATGTGAAGATATCTATGACCCTGCAATTCCACTCCTAGGTATACAGTCAACAGAAACGTGTAGGGAGTCCTCACGTAATATCATCAACAGGTTCTTAGAAACTGTGACTAAGCAAAATGGCATATCAGGAAACCAATTTTACCTCAGGCTAATTGATAGAAATAAGAGTTAAGTTCCTATGGTGTATTTCTGGTCACACAAAAAATCACCAAACTTCTACATAAAGACCCCAAACATGTCTAATGTTGGTCACTGAAATAAATGTGAGATATACATACATTTAAGAAAGATGAGATAAAACAACTAGGATCATTACTATCCAACTCACTTATTGCAAATTCTAGTTGAGGGTGGTCAAAGCCTATCCCAGCAGCTCAGGGCACAAGGTGGACACCCACCCTGGACCACATGTCCTTCCACCACAGGGCGCATTCACATGCACACCCTCTCACTCAGACGGGGACAATGTAGACACACCAATTTACCTCACGTGCACATCACTGGATGTGAGATAAAAGCTGAATACCTGGAGGAAACCCACACAGATGTGGGGAGAACACACAGACAGTAGCCCTGACCAGGAATCAATTTATTTTTCCTCATCAGCCTTGTAACAAAATGACACTGAATAAAATGATGTTATTCAAGGACCTGCTCACAATAATGCTCACAGAGGCACTATTCCTGATAGCCCCAAGCTAGACACCATGCAAATGTGTCCCAGCACAGGTAGTGAAATGGTGCCACAGTCCTCCAAGGTGCTACGGCAGCAGTGAACTGACTACAGCCACACGCAACAACACGGGTAAACTCAACACCCAGGATGTCGAGAGAAAGAAGCCAGACACAGTGGAGTACACACGATACTTCATTTATATAAAGTTCAAAGACAGGTCAAGTTAAATAAACTAATCAGTGTCATCAGGAGGGTAGCTGCTCTGGGTGGGAAGTGACTTGGGAACCATGCTGGGAGGTGCTGGAAGGTTCCATTCCCTGATCTGGGTGGTAGTCGTGTGGGTGTGTATATTTTGTGAACATTCATCAAGCTGCACACTTACTTATAACTTGATTGCTTTTCTCTATGTACGATTTACTTTAAGAAAAATAGTTCACTTAAATAATTTCTGCAAAGAAAGCATGAACTGAAGAAGATAACATTAAGAACACAAACACAAGTAAGTAGAAAAAAAAACAAAAGGTTGGGCCTCTTGGTTCCCTAGTACAATCTTTTGTTGGCCATATTATAAGTTTAAAAACAGTGACAAAAATTCAGCAGAAAAATTGAAATAACCAAGAAAATAATTTGAAATACAGACTTATACTCAAAATCAATAAACATCACTCTAAGAACATATGTTATATCTTGAGATATCAGCTAACAAAATATTCTATTTCATCTTTATCTCCTTTTATGTACATTTTTGTCTGTTCTATAATTCTATAACTTACATTATAATTTCACAAAGAAATACAAATATAAAATTTATATATGAATATAAAGTATTATCAGTACCTACAGAAACTACCACTGATGGAGTGTAAGCAAAAATATTAGGAAACCCTTATCTATATGCATGTACATAATATTTACCATCTTATCTCTCAAGAAAAGAAGGCACAAAGGTATCTAGAGTGGAAATTCTGGACTTTTTAAATTACTTGTGTCTCTCCAAAAAGGACAGTTGAATCACACAGGAAATCCGCTTATATAATTTTTCATTTTTTCCCATACTTGTGAAAACACAGGTGAAGAGGGAGGTTATCAAATGTAACTTTATCTCCCTTTGAAGCTTCAGAAACAGTCTGGAAAAAGGATTTATGGCTCAGGGCTGGGTTCTCATCACTGCCCCTTGAGAAAAGTCAACAAACTGGAGAGTCTCCCAGCTCGTGGCTGGGCAAAAGCTAGTAAAAACAAAAGCACAACCTCCTCTTTTCAGGGAAAATAACGGAGTGCAAATCTGACCCTGCAGCCCCCAGTCTGAATAAACAGAACCCTTGCTTGACTGGGAGAAGGTCAGAGGTGCAGCAGCTGAACTGGTAAACCATGTGACCAGGAACCACATCTACCCTCACAAGTGCCTCACCCCTTTCATAGCGACGGTCATCATTTCCCTGTCTGTTTTATTAGCTTAGTTACAACACAGACGGGTTCACTCTACAACACATGGCAGCCTCTAGTCTAGACCCAAATGAGAGCGACGCTAGGATTCAGGAATGTAGCACTGGTTGAGTATCGAGTAACAGGACATAAAATCAGAGATCCGTGCACGTGTTCATGAATTCCAGCTTTCCTCCACCCTGTTTCGGCTACCATGGCAAACTTCATCTCACACTCAAGTCCATCAATGCTATTTTATTGCTTCTTATCGCAAATGTTGAGCCTTGACTTTCACCAAGTTTCAGTACCCATGGCTCCCCATGCTGCAACCAAGCAAATGTGCTTTTACTGCCTCAAGAAAGGAATAAGCAATTTACTTTTTTTTTTTTTTAAGATTTATTTTTATTGTTTTTGACAGAGAGAGAGACAGAGAGAAGGGGGAGGGCCCAGAACAGTCTCCATAGTTGCACATCACTGGTTTTTCCACATAGTTTCATTCCACAGGTAGGTGAGGGGCTGCACAGGGCAGGAGCTGGGTGGGCTGGGGTCTCGGTCCTGGTAAGAACAAAACTGGGGGCACTCCCCAGTTCAGCATATGAGTCTGCACAGGCCAGGGCCAGGATTCGATCCTCAGTCCCTGGAGCTGCAAAGTGAATGCTTACCCCACTGAGCCATCCCGGCTTCCCCACAATTTACTTTTAAAATTGTGCTGGGCACTCGGCGAAAATTCAGCCTCATGCTTCCTTCCGATGGGTGTTAGCTTTCAATCCATCCAGGGGAGTCAATTAAAGATTAAGTGGAAATTGGAGAGAAACCTGGACTGACTCAACTGGGGGCAGCTCGCCCTTCAGTCCAGGCAAAGGGTGAGGAGGAAGGGTACCCATTGGGCTGTCCACACAGGGGCAGCCACAGAAGATGTCTCTAGATAGAGAGCCCCCACCCCAGGACTCTCTGGGTCATGCTTCAAGAAAAATGTGGGAGAAACACACCCAGGCTGTGTCATGAAAATTCTTAACCAGGTCACCTTTATAAAATCAGGATGCCATGAAAATGAGATGAAATGCACAGCACACACGACCAGGCCTGGCATGGGGGTGCATCCTGAGTCATTGGTCACAACAGTAAAAAGTCAAGTGCGTCATGTTAAAACATAACTTGTTAAAATGTGACTGCTATTTCTGACTAACCCTATCCTTGCCCTGGAGGAAGTACATCGGGATACAAGACGACGACACTGCACCTTGGATAAAGTCTGTCTCTTACTGCGGCTCTCACAGATCCAGGCAGGGAATGCCATTCTGTGAAAGGACAGAACCTTCCAGTTCCTGGGAACCTGGGGTGGGGCTGATGCAGGTAAGCCACACCTGCAGGGGGAAGCTGTTCCCCTAGTCTGGCATCATGCTGAGAGACTCATGGGCCTGCTTTCCTGATCTACCTGTGTGGCTTTGGGCAAACCCAGGTGGCAGGGGCTGCCCACCAGCATTCCCTAAACGCCTCCTGTAGGACCCACGGGCAACACCTGTCTCCCTGCTACTCTTCTGTGCTCCGTGAAGTCAGCAGTCCTCACTGTTGGTGATTCCAGGGCACTTCCTGACTGCTCTTAGAAGCTCTGTGGAGAAAGCTGAATGGCACATGCATAGAACTTCAAGCCCCGCCACCTCCTTCAGCCGGGACAGCTTTAATTTTGCCATTTTCCACTTTGGATGTCTGCCTACGGTTTTGTTGGAACAAAGGATTCCCTAACTAAAAAAGAAATGAAGTTTAAAAGTCACTGCTGCGGGTTGGGATGGGGGTGTGAATATCATGAACGCTTAAAGAAAACTCCAATAGGGTTCTTACAGAAAATGTGGAATTGTCTTTCCTATCACTATGTCTCAGAGGTGCCCACCTCAAGGTCAAGGCCAGACTGTGAAGTTGTTACAGCTGAGGGACACTGCTCTGCTTGCTAAGAGACCTACTGATGCAAAACAGGAAGGCACACTCCAGGGTCCCTGTCTAAAGGACTGTGAGGTTGGCATGATCTCTAGGTGGCTTCTCTCTGGCCAGTATCGGCTCTTCCTGCCACAACTTTGGCAGGAACTCCACAGCTGCCTGAAGTCAGGAGAGCCTGGCATGCCAAGGCTGTGGAGCTGTAGGCTCAACATAACTTGCAGGAGCAGTGCTGGGGGTTCAGGGGTGCCTGGTACATGGTATCAGAACGTGCAGCTGCTTTGAATCTATACATGAGGGATGTCCAGAGAATATCCATCCACAGTGCCTCTATTTTTCATATTCCATGGCTGGATACAGCCCTCATACAAACACCATCTTTAGGCCAGAGGCTGTGCAGGGTACTGGGGAGGGGAAGACAGCCCTCAGAGAGCTTGGAACCTGGGGCAGGAACGAAATGTTTACCCTGCTGTTATATTCTGCAGCACTGTGGGGTCTGTTCCAACAGTTTGACCAAGAAAGAATTAAGGGAGCTCGAAAAGGGAGAGGCCCATTCCTTTTATTTCTCTTCATAAAGGCTTTTTGCATAGGGGG
>PVKE010003699.1:0-70063 GCA_004027555.1 Craseonycteris thonglongyai | reverse complement strand
AAAAAAAAAAAAGAGTTGTATGTAATAAGAGGCTTTTAAACTAATGATGTGCATCATATGTTCAATGGGACCATATCCAGATAAGTTGGTACCACTTAGATCAATATTTGCTTAGGATTTAGCTTGCGTGTTCCCTAAGAATGCTCTTTATGCCTCGCCTCACTCATCACTCCAGACTTACATCTAGTTTATGAATCCTTTTCATCCTATGTATTCACAGAATCCTAAGAATCACTTTGTGAGCACAATCCTATGTATGCCTAGTACATACCTTATTTGCCATCGTTAGCGCTAAACATAAAATTTTAGAAAGTATCAAGAGTCTATGGGGATGCCAGGATAGCTCAGTAGTTGAATAATGGCCTCACAATCAAGGTCTGGGGTTTGATTCCCGGCCCTGACCTGTGCAATCCCATATGCTGAACTGTGGCGCAACTGGTAACTCCCAGAATGACTCAGTGGCAAAGATTCTCAAAAAAAAAAAAAAAAGCTAAAACTGCCAAGGTGAAAAGATAGAATTCCCCAAAGGGAATTCAGAATCAAGAGAAAATTCCACTATTTTACCACTCTTAGAGAGAAAGCACACATTCTCTGACTTCAGTGATAAAATACTGCTGTCCTTTAGCATAATAGCGCTCCTGTTGCTGAATATTGCTGTTGACAGCAGCCCCACTGTGAATTCCTTTACTGCCTGTACATTCTCAGCTTACCTGGTGCTTACCTTTAAGCAGTTATTCCCCATGGAAAGATAGCACTACAGAATGAAACACTAACATGAGTAAAGACCCAACGGGGAAAGAGGAGGTCTCAGATTTTGTGAATAAGATGAGACTGTTTAGGCTACTCATCTTCCTCTTAGGCTGATGTTGTTCGTTCATGTTCAGAAACTGAACGAAATGTTACCTCTGAGCGACCAATGCGATCAATGTTGGAAATATCATACACGTCTGCCACCGCTGCAGTGTCCACACCGCCTGTGCCACGCTTCTGCAGCCTCAGGTTCTCCAGGATCTTAGAAAAGCGAGGGTCCTGGGACAAGGAATAATACTCAGTGTTGTAAGAGGCAAAAGCCATTTGCCATCATTGACACATTTACTCATGTTTCACGAGAGACAATAACAGTTAATATTTATTAGGCAAATATTACTGTGTACCAGGGCACTGAGCTGGAACTTGTAAACCTTTCAACGGCCCCATGAAGTAGGTATTGCTTTCACCCCCATCTCACAGGTGAGGAAATGAAGGCTCGGAGGAACTAACTTGCCCAAAGTCACACAGCTAGAAGGATGCAGAGCTGTAATTAACTTCTATACTGCTTTTGGGGTTTTTTTTAGCACCTAGATACCAGCTTTGGTGAGTTTTTACTATTCATCTATAACAGTGATCACTGATATAATAAACTCATGAAATTAAATCATGTAAAATAATTTTTTAGCATTAGAATTTTGAATAACAAAAATTTTCATACTTTTGGGGGGGGGCAGGAAGCACATTTTCTAAAGTTGTTTTAAAGTATTTGATTCACTTGGTGTGCTGTGGCAGAAATTACTAGCTGCCCACCAGAGTCCTTTCTTCTCCTGTTCCACAAATAGAGCTGAGAAAGTGACCACCAGCTAAGATCTTGCTAAGTTCTAGCAGAGCGATGTGTGCCCCTCCCAGGCCTTGACCTTAAGTCTTTACATGCAAACACCTGCATGCTCTAGCCTTTTCCCTCCCCACAAGCTAGACCTGGGGGGCTTATGGTAACTATGCAAAAGGGACAATGCCCTAAGACAGTGGTCCAAGTGTGGTTCCCTGACCATCAGCATCACCTGGAAACTTGTTAGAAATGCCAATTCTGCAGGTGGGCCTAGAAATCAGTATTTTGACAAGTCTCTAGGTGGTTCTGAGGCAGGCTCAAGTCTGAGAGCCTCTGTACTGTGAGAGACAAAGAAATGGAAGGAAGCCCAGGAAGCAGAGCAGATTTGTTACGTGAGGGAGAACTTAAACTTCTTGTTCTTGAAGCCACTGTTCTTTTCTAACCCCTTAATCCTCTATCCTACTGACATAAATGCCTTTCAGAGTAAACAACCCTTTCTTGTTTTTGGTTATAGGCTCAGAAAGTAAGCGTTAGGGAATGGGCAGTGACATTTTCTCCCTCCACAAAGCAGCCCATCCAAGCTCATCCTGATGGAACCCAACAGGGCCACAGGCTGAATAACATTACCTTGCTGAGCTTTGGGATCCTGACATGGACACCAGCCCGTAATCCTGTGCCGAGGTTTGAGGGACAGGTCAGAATGTATCCCAGGCGCTCATTCCACATGAACTCCCAGCCTCGTTCTTGGATTAAGCGTTCTACCTACAACAGTGAACAAATGATGTAGTTCTCAAATATCCATTAATTCAGCACATCCCAGACATCAGGGAGAGATGTGTGTACTATATACTTGTCATGAAATTTAGGTAAGTTTATAGTATACTTTAATAGAAAATGATCTCTCTCTAATTGGAATATTAAAGTGGTCCAATTAAATTAGATAAACCAGGTAAAGCATTGAATGCAATACCTAGCACATACTTAACACTCAACAAATGTCAATTGCTGTTATTTTTCATGTGAGAATAGTAGGAGAATATAGGGATTCTCAGCAGGTAAGGCTATGGTCAGGTTACTTATGTACATACCGGTAGTTACATCCTATACTGTCTCTATGCTTAGAATTCAGCCAAGAACACTGTTATGGAAATCAGAAAATAACGAATGATCCAGACTTCCCCCAAATCATTCTGGATTGGAAAGAGAAGCAGAGCAGCTTGATAGTGACAAAAGAAAATCATCCATTTTTTGAAGTGGCTGCCCTGAAATCCCTCCCCCAAAAGTGCCATGATCCCTAAAAAAAAAAGTAGCCCCATCCTGGATGTCACCATAGTGTCTTCTTTCAAGAATGAAAAATAAATAAAGATACTTTGGTGAATATTCAGAAATCTCTGACAACATCTTACTTCTTTTAGTCCACGACAGAATCGCTCAAATACTCTTTTCATATTGCCTCCTTTTTCCATAGAGATTACCCTGGTGTGGTCTTCCTCATTAATCCAGATGAGAAATGTCTTGTCATAATTATGCCTAATGAAAAGAGAAATAGGGTGTTGGGTGTTAATTGTATTTGTTTCAACACATGAAATTTCCATTACCTCCGTAGCTTGATTGCTTCATTTCACCTTCCTCATTTTCTAGATGTTCCTAACTTATAACCTGTGACTGAACAAGTACTACAAAAAATGTTACTATGAAAGAATGAAGAGTAACACCGACTCCACCCCAGAGAGATGTCATATTTTTGTCCAACAAGAATATGATCTCCCTCACTCCCCAGACTAGAATGACAATATTTCAATATTGGCATTGATACTAACAAGGGCATTTTGTGTCCTAACGATTCAACCATAATCTTGTGGTGCTTAAAAAAAAAAGAAAAGATTTTACCTGCAGCCTGAGGTGTTTGGGGTGCAGATTTCACCTATGTTTGCTAGAGAGAGAGCCTGCCTACCCACCCCACCGAGCAGCTGCTTATGAACGCTTTTATCTCAGCTCTTTTGGGTAGTGTCATAATAACCTACCAAGGTACAGGAATCAAAGTGGACTGAGGACTGTTGGCCAAGATAAAGTATATGTACACTTGATATCTATTCTTCTTTGTAGTGTTTTGCTTAAATCCTTAATATTTATTTTTCATTTTCTGCTCTTTTGTTCTAATGTCATGAAACAACGGTTCTCTGTGAGGTCAAATAATATAAAGCTACTTTTTTCTTAAAAATACAGTCTTTTTCTCATGCATAATTCATGCAAACCAGCGACCATTCCTATACATCTTAGAAACATCACAATACTTGGGTATTATAACACGCGCGCGTGAACACATTTCTAAGTACTCTCTTCTCCATTTAGCTCAAGCCGAGCATGCTGTCAAGTGCAAGTCACAGCAACGTCAAGTTAAGACAAGCAGATGATCTGAAGGAGATCCTCTGCACACACTGCACATGTGAAATGCTATGTCCATACCAGATTCCCCTGGCATCTGGCCAGTCACGGGCCATCCCAGCACAAGTTAATAAAGGGGATACTGGCTTGTCAAACAGAAAGTGGTCCTGTAGGCCAAAAGGGACAAAGCAGAAAGGAGGAACTCGTGAGATCAGACACAACTACAAGTGCCAGGTGTCCAAGTGTCCAGTCACTAGTAATGGCTGAGGTCTCTCAGCAGTGGTTCTCAGTCTTGGCTGTCGACTGGAATAACCTGGGAACTTAAAAAACAAAACAAAAAATCCCCCACTAATGCCCAGTTTCTATCCCTAGAGATCCTGACTTAATTGTTATGGCATGTGGCCAGTAACACAGACATTTTAATCACACCAGGTGATTATAGTGTACAGGTTAAAACCCATTGGCTTAGCCCAGATGAAACTACATCATCACTATGGGGCGTGACTACCCCATCAGTACCAATTCTATGCAGTGGCAGGGTGTGCAGTGAGTGATGGGAGCCCTCCTGAAAAGTCTGTCCTACACACACACCACTCTCTATGTTTCTAACATTACAGTATTGATTCATTTATTATCATTCTTTTCATTAAAAAGTACTCAAAGTATAAAAGAATGATCGGTAAATAAAAATAAACACCATTAAGTTAATGTTCATTATATGCCAGGTTCTATGAGATGTACTTTTAATGTATTTCCTTTAATCCTCATAACAACACTATGCAGCAAGTGTAATCATTCTATTTTATAGGTGAAGAAAACTGAGATTCAGAAAAACAACCTCCATTCAAACTTAGACCTGTATGACTCCCAAGCTTGTCCCTTTAACTACAATATATACCGGTACTCTACACGTCAAAATCAATGGCACGTGATTGGCATTTTTCTTTTTGCATGTACACATAAGAAAATGAATATGGGTACTGTGTATTCAAATCTGATTACACTGAAGTAAGAAATGAAGGGGACATGGGGATGGAAGTCTTTATACCATCTTTGAGAAGTGGAAGAGGTCAGTGACTTGAGCCAGGACAGGCCTGTGGACTGTCACCGCTCAGGAAACAGCGTGTCCTGTAACCTGGAAACCAGAAGTGGCTACTAGAGGTGGAGAAGGGCTTGTTCTGCAACAGGACAGGCGGAAGGCTGGCCTTCTGGCTGCAGAGTGTACGAGAATGAGGGCCCACAGACCATAAGGCTGGTTGGAAATGGGACCTATTTTGTGGCATATTATCTTCTGAAATGACAGACATTTGTTTCTGCTGTTCCTTGGAGTTTAGAGCTACTTTTGAAACTGCTCCCTGTTTCCAGGACTTTCTTTGGGTGTGGTAACGGAGACCATTCTCAGGGCTCAGACAAGTTTCCCACATGCAATTGTTCCTACTTATCAACAATGGGAATTCTCCATTCATCTCCACGCCGCCCACCCCCACCCCCCACCACCTGTATAGGAGTTTCCACTGCAGATTTTATCCTCAGAGTATTTCTGTGGTTTAATGGAAAGTTTTAGGGCCGCATCTTCATTGTTCCAACAGGCTGAAGGCTGGGCAAGCGCTCAGCCAGAGCAAGGGCCTGAGCTGGGGAAAGCGAGCCGCAAGGCCCGGGTCAGGGCTCCGGGTTCAGCCCCAGGTGGTTCCGGGGCCACTTACGTCGATGAGCTGCTGCTGATCCCGCTCGGTCATTTCGGACAGCCTGTAGTAGCGGCCAGCCAGGTCCCCCTTGAGGCCGGCCAGCGCCGTGACAGCCACGTTCTCCACCTCTCTCCGCTCAGCACGGCTGCAGGCCGGCGGCAGGCTCAGGCCTCGGATGCTACGGCCTGTGCGCACCCGAGACGACAGCACGTAGCGCTCGTCAAACTGCCCGTGGGTGACCTGCCGGGCAGAGCTGCGGGTCACCGTGGCCAGCCTCAGGCTACGGTCCTGCCACAACCACAGTGGGTTCCAAGCCATGGACAGGAGGTATCTCCTGCAGGGGACCCTCAGGCACTGAGCACGTCTGTACAAACAATGTGCTGGACACATTCTGCAAATGAGGGGCTGGGCCTTCCAGAGAAGTGAGAGAAGGCAGAGCTACTTTGCCCAGCAGCCTGGAATCCTTTACCCCTGCTAGAGGAGAGATGAAAAGGAACTGCTTTAGGAAAGACCGAGTGCTCAGTGACCACACCACCCTAAGTGGCCCTTATGGAGGGAAACAAAGACTGTGGGACCTCCATGACCTCCTCCGTGGCCCCGGGAAGAGGTCACAGGAAGCATGCTGGGCTAAGGTGGTCACAGAGCTTCTAAGGGGCATCTGATCCAGCAGCTCTGGAGAGCCAGCCTCACAGGAGGGTTCCTGGGGCGCTGAGCCTACCTTGGATGCATCCAGATCCGTGGGGTGCTTCATCACCTTGGGGTCATAGCCATTGTGCCTGAGTTTGATGACAGGGTCAAAGAGGTCGGCAAACACCTGCAGGGGAAAAAGAAGCTCTTGTTTCCTCTTTAATGGATTTGTTGTGCTATGAAAAGACTACCACGCAGGAAATGGGTGTGAGAAGATCGATGGTTGATGATGATGAAAAGGAAGAGGAGGAGGAGAATAAACCTATACCAGGAAAAACCTCTGCAAGGCATATGCCCTTGGGAGGGGGCAGGGCTGTAGAACTGTCATCATTACCTCCTCCCTGATGGTTCTGCCAAGCTCACAGCCATCAGACTGAACCAGAAAATCTTGTTTAAGAATTTAAAGGTTTCCCCCAGAAATTCTTGCCTTTGTGAAATAAAAGAAGCTGCCAGAGCAGAGGCTGAGTAGTTCTGTGGTCAAAAGGGAACGTGAGGCTCTAGAACAATGGTTCCCAACTGTTTCCCATGTGTGGGCCCCTTTTAAACCCATTTTTATACATTGTACCCCTTGTTTATAAAACAGCTGTCTTTAAATACTGACACTATTGTTCGGTGCCTCTCTTAATGTAAAATAGTGGAAATGAGGTAATAAGTTAGGAAAGAAAAATTGCTACACTAACAGTACAACCCACAGATGTAATTTTACAATGTCCATAGCACAGTTAAATAGTTACTGATGATTTCTGTGTACCCTGAATGGCCCAGCATGTACCCCTGGGGGTGCACATACCTCTGCTTGGGAACCGATGCTCTAGAGTTTAAGCAACAAAATTGTGGACATCTAGCTGCACCCGAAGAAAAATCCAGAACAGTAGTTAGGGCAAAACAGGGACCTCTCACCCCGGGAGGACCTTCTGAACCCCAAATAGCTCATGCAAACTCGATTAAAAAAAACAAACAGAAAAATCTTCAGGAACATCCTTACGTAAAATAACATTAAGAGAAGACATAACAGAGCACCCGTGGAAAGTGAGGGTGAGGGAGGAAGTCAGGAAGCTAGTTCTACTCAGAGGTTTGGGGAGCCCAGGGTTGTGCATGAGGGAGCTCCCAGTCTTGTTTATTCAAGATGGCTCCCTCTCTTCTCTTGATGGCTGCCTTCCCAGGAAAAAGGCCTTCAGCTCCCTCAACTGAACGTACAAAGAGGGCCGAGCTCAGGGAGGCAGGCTGGAGGCATTTGCCATGGCTGTTCTGTGGAGCTGACCCCTGGGTGGCTGAGCTCCCCTAGCAGCAGACCATCCTGTGCTTCTGTGCTGAGAATGAGGATGCAGAAATCACAGGATTTCTCTGAGAGACTTGAACTCAGGACTCAGGGCTATAGTGGCTGTGTAATCAGTCATCCTCCAACTGAAGACACACCAAACCCTCCTCCCTCCTCAGTAAAGCCCAGCCACAAACACATCATCTCCTAATGTCTCACTGGCAAATACACATCACCAATAAAATAAATGGAAAGATTTCATTTCTTTTTCTGCACCCATTCAGCTCCTTACTAGCTCAGAGAACGGTCACACAACTCATGCCTCCATAGAGAGGGACAGTAGAGCAGCAACCAAGGAAGCCTTGTCTTTGGAATGCTATGCACCTCATTATTCCAGATGTTCTGCTGACTCTGCCTTCCCTTTAAGGGAGCCCTGCCTGAGACGGCAGAAAGCTGGCCCCATAGAGAAGAGGGTCCCAGGACCCAGAGTATCCCCCTGACCCCGACTCCGAAACCAGCAGCTGATAGTTTTACCTCATAGGATTCCTCGTCACCAGCCACCATGCCCACAGTCTTTATGAAGGGGTGGCCAGGGTTGTCCACTCCAGTCTGGATGCACTGGTCCAGGGTGTAGCCCTGGGGCGTCGCCTTGGTGCAGAGCTTGGCGTAGATGGCAGGGGTGAGGCACTCGGCCATGCAGTTGTTGTGCTTGCGCAGGTCGGGGTAGTCTGCACTGTGGGGCGGGGAGAGGCTTTCAGTGGGCAGCCCCTGGAGGAAGGGGCCTAAGAACAGGCTCTGTGTCTGCCCATGCTGCCACCAGTCTCTCTATAGCCAGTTGGCACAGGGACATTTGACTAGGAGACATGCTTTAAGTAAGCCAGATTTTTTTTACAGTCCCCTGAACTGCCAGAAACTGGGACTTGGATTCCGTGATGCAGCTGCCCCCAGACAGTGGCTCGTGTTCATATAAAGAGGAGACAGCGTGAAAATAATTAGGAAATGAATTGAATCCACATGCAGACTCGGTTTTTAACCCAGGAGTTTTGGTAAAATACAACAGCCGCATTTGGGTCTCTTTGGTCTAGTGGGGGAGAGGCTAGAAGCCCTGCAGGTGGAACTACACAGAAATTCAATGATCTGCTCTCTGTCTGTGACGCAAGCTGCTTCGCTGAGAAGCGTGCCGGCTACTGAAACAGACATTCAGTACATATCTATTGGAACAATACATAGAAAGAAATAAAATGGGGTGCTCTTTTACTCAGGGATATGAACTGGTTGCCAAATAAGGGGTTTGGGGCCACTGAGGCCCAAATACAGGCAGTCAATCTCACCTCAGGAATTCCTGAGGGACCTGGTGGGAGCTGGTAATTTCCTCAGAGATCCCGATTCCCACCACAACCAGTGAATATCTCTGAGAAACCCCTCGGCATGTCCTCATCTCTCCCATCAGGCCTGCCCATGCAGAATCCCTTAAAGTCAGCACTACACTCCAGCTCTACTCAGTGTGCTGTCTCTTCCATGGCCAGGTTCCCAGGGCTGAGCAAACATGTCTGTCCTCAAGCCACACCTCCACTTCTCATCTGCAATGTCCTTTAAAGCTGAGAGTTCAAATCAACACGGTAACATCACGTTTCCCAGAGGCGGTGCAGCAGTGAGCGAGGCACGGGTCTGCAACCAGGGTCCTTGGATTTGCATTTGGCACTACCTAATTTTTTTTGAGCCTCCATTTCATCACAAAGGGATGCGGAGATGAATAAAATAGGTACTCCATCGTATATAGTATTTAACACACATAAAAGTGCTCCACAAATGTTAACTATTATTATGATTACTATCCCTCTAGATCTCAAGTCTGGGCAGAAATGACAACACTACCCTTCCTTGTCTTTGCCACAGGTCACTGTGCTTAATGAGTCTCAAAAATGATTGTCAATTTGACTTAGTCATCCGCCGAGGCAAGAAGAGGGACATTTGCTGACAGTCCCCAGCAGGGGAAGCTGATTTCTGGCTGGCATCTGCAGTTGTTTTAAAGCCAAGAGGACGTACCTTGCAGGGAAGAGCCGGCTCTGGGTCCGGGCCTCCGCACGCACATTCTGCTGCTTCAGCAGGTAGCCAGTAGTCAGGGCACTGGTGCCCAAGGTGGCAAATAACAGAGAAGCATTGCGGCCAGTTAGCAGCTTAGAGAAGGCACTGGTCATCCTTCCTCTTGGATGAGTGTCTGGAAAGCAGGGAAACGGCATTAGACAGCCTCACAGGGGGACCCTGAACCATAGCATAGAGACCACCGAGCAAGAGAAAGAACTGTAGGAGCCTCAGCTCCTCTGTGGGTGTGTCATTCTTCTCTTCTTTCCTTTCTTCCCCACACCCCTTCACACTGATGGTGGAAATCGGGGTAATAGTAGACATTAAGAATGTCAGACACCTCCAGTAATATGATGTAAAAAATAAATAAAAAAGAGGATTTTTTCTTTTTGCCTACCTAGATGGTCCTTTCCATCCCTGTACACCCGGTCAAGCCTTATTGCCTTTTCTTTTTTTTTTAAACTAACATTTATGGAGTGCCTATCCTGGGCCATATACCATGCAGAGGGCCTTACAAATATTGTCTTCAGTAAGGTGACCAACCATCCCCCTTTAGGGAGGACAGTCCTTTTGGAAGTTCTGTCCTCCCTTGAAAAGTGTCCTCCTAGATGTCCTCCTTTTTGACTTGTGTTCAGTTTTTATTCACAGAACTACCAGACATTAAAATAGACAACAATGGTCTATTTGGAGAAATTAGAAAACTGAATATTTATTTAAATTCTGAAAAATTGGTCGAGTAGGAAAATGAACATGTTGAAGTTGATAAAAGATGGGTGGAAATATTCAACCATTTCAAAAATGCACAAATACCATATGAAAATTTACTTCTTCTAGTCCAATTTACATTGTGCTGCCCTGGCACTAACGCAGTCGTTGAAAGGGTATTTTCAATTGCTAATGATTTTTGGACAACTGAAAAATCAAGACTGAATGTTGATACTCTAGCTGCAGCACTTGCTGTGAAATTCAATATGAAAAATAGTTCTTGTACGGATATTTCTAATACTTTGTTAGAAAATGACACATTAAAAATATTAATTCAATCAAAAAATATTCCTATTTAAATAATAATTAATCATAAAACACCTGCATTATCTATTTACTATATTATAATGCTTTCTGTTTAGTTATTGTTGCAAAGAATAAATTTTTTTATTTGCAATATTTGTTTCTTTAATTTATTTATGTCCTCCTTATTTATTTATGTCCTTTTCATTGGAAAAAAGTTGGTCACCTTATCTTCAGTCTGCAACAACCCTGTCAAATAGGCACTATTTTGCAGTTGGGGAAACTGAGGCTCAAGAGAGGTTAAGTGACCTGCTCCGGATCATAGGGCCAGGCCAGCACACTGAAACCAGGGTTTCTGTAGATTTGGACCTAGGCTTCTCTCTAGCCCGGACACAGGCCTCTTACAGACCCCAGCACCGTACAGGCAGCCCTGCACTACGCAGCAATCAGGGAAACCCTTTGCAGTTTAGGAATGAGGAGCCTCACAGATCGCTCCACTCAGACCCCTAAGATCATAGAAATGCATTTACCACGGCAACTGCTAGTCACAGGATTGTCAC
The DNA here is from genome assembly GCA_004027555.1 of Craseonycteris thonglongyai. Lineage (NCBI taxonomy): Eukaryota > Metazoa > Chordata > Mammalia > Chiroptera > Craseonycteridae > Craseonycteris > Craseonycteris thonglongyai. Next base: position 58,819 of record PVKE010003699.1, on the reverse strand, counting down.
CTCAGAGCATGTGACTCCGCCAGAGTCCCAGAACATTATAAGCCTGTTCTCTTTCCTTGTCCTCAGATTTCTGCTGAAGTGGCCAGGATGCCTGGGGTACTTCTGCCCACTCCACTCCGATGCCAGGTATTCAGCGCGCTGCCTGTCATGCTGGGGACCCTGGGCCAGCCTGCCTTTCTCAGCAGAGATGGGTCTTGTCTTCTCTCTCCTCTCCTCCTCTCTCCTCCCATATATAGAAATCGTGATTGCAGGAGTGAGGGGGGAGATCATTGTTTACAGCACCACGGCTGAAATCTCAGCTCCAAGCTAAGGAGATTTCTACGTGGGGTTGAAGATTACAGCCAAAGGCAAAGATATTGTTTTATTCCTACACTTGCCCTCTCCATTGAAAAACAAGAGCCACCACATGAAGCCCTTCGATCAGAGCATCCAACATCCATACATCTCTCTCCCAGACAAGTGTGCTGAATGTCTGCGTTCTGGTCCGAGGGTTTGGTCTGATTGTGATATCCTGGAATGTGGCGGACTTGGGTTCTGTCACTGTCTCAATTTTGAGCCTCCTGGTCATCCTGAACATCCTGGATGGGTGCCTTCTGGTGACTCAGTTATTTGGGGTCCAGCGGTACACGGTGTCCATGTGTCTGAGCTCCTTGGGGCTGGAGGGCAGTGGCAGGCCAGGGTGAAGACCACATGTCAGCTTTCCATCCAGAGAGAGCCACCCCCAAACAGTGGACATCTGGGAGAATTGGGCCAGTTCCACAAAACACTATGAACGAACTCCCATGATGCCAGGCTTTTAGGCCAGCAGAGAATGGCTCTCCCAGTTCTAAGAGAGCAAAGGGTACAAGTTACTTCATCACCACTGGATATAACTGGCCCCCTAATGGGCAGCCTTGGGCATCTTTGGTTTGTTCAGCCAGTAGAAAGCTGTAGGCAGAAAATGTTTAAGGTCTTTAGCCTAGTCTCACTAGGCTAAATGCAAGGTGTCGGTAAGCTTACGGTACAAACCGTTCGAAATGGGACCGTATATTGTTTTCTGTCCCATTTAAAATGGTCTGTCTGATCAACCTAGGAAACTGTGTTCAAGAAAAGAGGAAACGGGAACCATATACTTTACTAAAATGTGTAAAAGAGTGGATCCCTCCTTCCCTGCCCAAGGTAAGGATTCTCTGTGGCTTCTCAGGCAAGGGGTAAGTGTGACCTCCAACAGTCACCTTCAGGACTGGCTCTCTTCAGGATTCCTGACACAGTGGGTAGGCATGCCAAGAATGCTTGACAGAGGCTGTGTGGTTTTCTCTGAGGAGACAAATAGGTCCTTCTCTAAGCTGTGTCAGTGATGAGACCCAAGGCCTCTGGGCCAGAGGTCTCAGAACCAATCCTCTTCCTGTCTCTGAACACCCAGGATGCCTCATTCCTTATCCTCCCCCACAACCCAGTTTTCTGGATCTTCCTCAGCCACCCCTTTAGGAAAACTGTCCCAGCCCCTTCTCTCAGGGTGTGATGTGATCATGGGGCTGGCAGAGTCGATAGGAGCACGTAGCACTCTTGTGCTTTGCTGGATGGTGCCTTAATCCACAGAAGGGTCAGCTCTAAAGGCTGGGGTCTTTGGAGAAGGTGCCTATAAATGCAGAGGAGGAAGCGGGTGCTCACACAGCCTAACGATGCCCAGCTCTCCTCTAGGAGCCTGCTTGGTCCGTAAACGCCCTTGTTAAATTCTGTCGGTGGTTTTCTTCTCCACGAGAACAGAGAGAACATACCAAGGACACTAGAAATAGGAAGTGTGAGAGGTGCAGACAGGAAAAGAGGCACTTCTGCAAAAGGCACCGCAGTAGAACCAGCGTAGCCTTGTCATGAGGGCACTAACTGCCACCTATGTGATTCCAGCTGACCCTGTGGGGGTCACAGAACAGAAAGGTCTGAAAGGCAGCACTGAGAAGAGCCAGGAGGGTTTGGGCTCGTTCTGGCAAAGTCACTGTCCACACCTACCAGAGCATTCAAAGATAGAGAGATCACCCACTCAAGGACCACGAACAAGGCTGACAGTAACCCACAGAGAGCCAACCAAGCAAAGAACAGGCCTTTGTCAAAGACAAAAACACTTAGGCCAATGCTGCAGCAGCCTTTTTACCGCTGATGGGGAAAAAACAGTTACTGGGCTCATTATTAATATGTTAGTAATTTCAAAACTGAATCTCTGGCAATAAAATGAGCCAGTTTAAATTGGATCCAGCTATTAGGCAGATTAGTAATTGGCTACTTTTGAGGGCCTCTGAATGTTCATTTTTCAGTTAGTATGTCCCAAGTCACTGATTTGCACCTCTTCTGATACTGCTGAGGGAAACCATTCCCAGAAACAAATCGATTAGTCTCTGTGAATTACAAGGGAAAGGAAGTTGAAAGCTAAAGTCCCACATTGAGTGGTATTTAGATTTTTTTCCATCAAGACAACAACCTGCTTGATTAAGGGTAGCACTCTGGGGACTTCTTTAGTTACCACAAATTCCACACACAGGAGCCCCCATGGTCCCGGCCCACTGCCCTGGGTCCACTGCTCACAAAGCCTCTCACACTAGCTCTAGCATTGCCCCCGGGTGGGAGGAATAAAACCGAGTTTCATGGTCTCACTGACCTTGGAGCTGGGAGGCCTCAGCGTCCTGCCGCAAGCACACAGCCAAGAAGCTTGTGTAACCTGAGCTGGCCGACCTGGCCCGGAAAAGGCTCCTGGTCTGGGCGGGGCCGGGAGCCCTGCAGCCAATCCCATCTAGGACCTCTAGGACTTACTTCATCGCCCAACTGTGTGTGCCCTTGAAGGCCGGCCGCTGGCGTCTGTGTCACCCAGCCCTGAGCTCTTTCTAGCACCTGCCCTTTTGCGGAAATGCTTCCCTCCCCCAAGTCCGATCCTGGAAGCTGCCTGTCCCAGCGCTCGGTGAGGGGTTCCTGCGCCCGCAGGCTGCCTCACTGGCTGCTCAGTCCGTCAGGACCATGCATCAGGGTGGAAGAAACTGCGGAAGAAGTTGTCACCCCTATTAGGGGACTTGCTTCTACCTTCCCTCAGGAGTCCCATCCCTGGGACCCAGCTTAGTTCTGGAGAATGATCCCCCTCACCCTCAGCCAAGGTCTGAGAGAAGATGTCTAAAGCTCTCTCCCTCCTGCTGCTAATTGGCTCTGAGCCAGGGACCAGGGACCCTCCCTCCAACTTGTGTGGGGCCTGGATTCAGGGACAATCACAATCACGTTTCTCTTCTGAAGTAGACAGTCTCACTTTCTATACACACCAACTTAGTAGCCACCCAGAAGATCCAGCAGGCCATATTCCTGCTTAAAAATAACCCTCCTTGGGATATTCACTGCAAACCGGAAAGGTTGACTGTAAATAGCAACGAGCCACGAGGACTTTGGACTCCAGCCCTGCACTGACTGCAGCTGCCTAGGCTCCTGGTGACCATCACGTACTCAGCTTCTGTGGCCACATGCACACCCCCAGTTGATTCCCTTCCCTTTCTTCTCAGGGTCCAAACCATGATCAGAGGGGAGGATGGAACAGGGTCAGAGCCAGGAATGACCTTCCACCTAGAGTGACTCTCTTTCAGTTTCCAGTTCTTTTTTTTTTTTTAAGATTTATTTTTATTGTTTTTGACAGAGAGAGAGAGAGAGAGAGAGAGAGAGAGAGAGAGAGAGAGAGAGAGAGAGAGAGAGAGATACAGAGACAGAAAGAAGGGGGAGGGCCCAGAACAGTCTCCATATTTGCACATCGTTGGTTTTTCCACATAGTTTCATTCCACAGGTGGGTGGGGCTGCACAGGGCAGGAACTGGGCCGCGGTCTCTCCCCGGTGAGAACTGAACTGGGGGCACTCCCCAGTTCAGCATATGGGTTCACAAGGCCGGGGCCGGGATTCAATCCTCGGTCCCCGGGGCTGCAAAGTGAGCACTTAACCCACTGAGCCATCCCGGCTTCCCATCCAGTTCTTTTAAATATAATCCATCATAAATATATATATATATATATATATATATATATATATATATATATATATATATAAATTTCCCCCTCCCTCCTTTTCATGGGGGTACTGACTAGGAGAGCACATGAGGGGCCTGCTTGGGGTAGAAAGTGTCCTGATTTGGACTGTTTTATGGGTATACACATGTGTAAAAATTCCTCAAGCTGCACACTGAAGATTCAAGGACTTTGCTGTGTACTCAGTGAATATATATTATCATAATGACCTAGCTTACAAACTGATACTTACCTTTTCTACCTATGACATATTCAGATATTTTCTGAGCTCTTCTATGTTATTTCAGTAAAATAATGATAAATTGGGACCAACCAAACAGATTGCATGCTCCCCTAAGGAGTTAGAGTTCCCAGTCTGCATGTTCTATTATAATAAACCAGTCAGGTCTCTCTGGCCCCGGGGGGCCTCCCATGGCAAGACAGGAAGCAAGCGAAGGTCTGTGGACTGACCAGCTGTTGAGTAGACTGGACTCTGCAGGTTGGGGTTAGGGAGGAATCTAGGCTATTTTCTCCCCAAATCATTTTTTTTTTTTTTTTTTTTTTGCACACACACAATTTCAAGTCAGTTTAGGCACCAAGAAAAATAAACCTGGAAATAGCTCTGATCTTAGACCCAGAAAAGAAAGAGGTATTTAAAGAGCATGGAAATGTAATTTAAAGAATGGCAGCTGCAATAAAGAATGCCTCTTCTTTTTCTTTTTCCCCAATCCTTTACTAATAGACATTTAGCGTACCCACTCTCAACCCCTCATTTCACAGTGTAATTTTATGTAAGTTAGTGAGTAAATACAGAAGAGGAAAAGTTGAAACATGGCTGAGAAAAGAGGGTGCCATACTTTGGGGTCCTGATCAGTTTCAAGCATAATATAAAGGTGCTTGATAGGGGTGGCAACCTCTACACGTGACTCACAACAGAGATGCCAGGTTTCCAAAAATCCTTCAAATGCGATCCCTCTTGTATGACATTTATTCCTCTCTCATAGTGGCCCACTCCCTTCAAAGTTCAAGGGCTCTATCCATACCTACTAGCCAGTGCGGTCATGTGGCTGGCTCTTGCTGTGGGGACAGGAACAGACATGAAGCAGGCAACTGCCATATCATTGGCTTTCAAGGGTATCTGTCCTGGGTTTATTCTCTTTTTCTGTCCCTGAATCCATCTGGAGCTTGGATATAGCAGGACCCAGACTTGACTGACAGGCAAGGACAAGTCTTGTGGGGTGCCCAAGGCATAAGATGAAAGGAGTCAGCCTGACAGCTCATTTCAGGAAGCCAGTGGGATAGGGGGACCCAAATTCTTCCTTCCTCAGCTCTCTCTCGTAGTCAACAGTTGCCTCATGATCTCTTCAGCTCTAAATGTTAGGGCAACTTCATGTATTTGACGAAACTTAAAAGTGTTTTCATACATATATATATGAATAATTCTAGGGGAAGATAGCCTTATTTTATAAATGAGGAACTTGGCTTCAGAAGGCTCAGGAGGCTGTCTAAGGTCAGAGCTAGTGAGGGCTGGGCCGGCCTTCCCTTGAGCAGCTTTTCTTCTCTCCAGCCTGTTCCCGGGCATTGAGTTGCCATTAGATGAACAAAGCTGTCCAGGCAATAATGAGTTCTGTGTGCCTGGTGGTAGTCAAACATGGATTGAAGATGTCCCAGGAAAGATTTAAGCACTGGAAAGACAGTGGGACCAGATGACCCTTAATTTCTATCTTGAAGTCCCTCCAGTTGTCTGATATTTGAATGCCTGCAACATGAACTTCCAAACTTCTTTCTCCCTGTACTGTAGAAGTAAAAATATATCTGAAGGAGCTCATTGCTATGGAGAAGACAATGTAGAAGAATATAAAAATAATTAAATGAAGAGACTGAGATGTTTGAGAATTCCAGAAAGGCAAAGTTTAATTTGCATATAAGTATAGCCCACACCTTACCAGGCAAGTGTTAGGCCACAGCACAAACCCCTCTGTCAGAGTTACAAAAGTCAGCAGATCTGCAAAGTATAATAACAGGACATAAACAATATACTTCTCAAAGTAACACATGGGTTTGTTCATTACACATACACAAATAACAAGGAAAAACGTTTAAATCCTCTGCAAAAGAGAGATGAGGATGGTAATCATATACCTCACATTTGGACTTCATAGCTTACAGTCTAACCCATTTTTGACCTCATGATAGCCACGTGAGGTAGGCAGCACAGAAATTACTATTGACTCCATTTTGCAGGTGAGGAAGCTGAGGCTAGGAGAAGTTTCAGCACTGGCCTAACATTTCCCAGCTTGTAGGTGTAAATCTGGGCCTAGGACTCAGGGCTGGGAAGCCTAGCCCAGGCCTCTTTCATAACCGCCTTTCCATGGGAAAATGAAATGGGTGTGTAAAAGACAGTGGCTCAACATCATTAAGTAGAATGATTCTTTTTCTTGAGCAGATGAGATCAAGTTTAATCAACCCTAATGTTAATGTCATGCTATGTAGTAGGCAAGATGAAGAATTTTGTGAATCATTCATGTCTGTATACCTAGAACAAAACGATTGTTTTCTTCTTCCTACTGTTTTCTGTTTAGCTCAGCCCTGCCTTAATTTTAAGTTGCTAACAGAAATGAAGAAATGACATTCTAATTAGATGTCATTGACTCAGTTCTTATTATGAGGATTCACATTGTGGCATCTGAAATCAGGTCATTATTTAAACTTGCAATCTGTGGTCTCATTGACATGAAAATGAGTCTTACTCAGTTATTCCTTCTGGCTGTGGACATTAGCCTGGCTCTGCTCCTTAGCCATAAGTAATAGTTATCATTTTATCCCATTTCAATAGAAGTAAAAATGATGAACTTTACAGGTTGAATTTTTTTTTTTTTTTTTTGTAGTATAAAGCAAAGGGAAAGATTGTTTTTTTCAAGAAGAATAAAATCAAACTTTGAAAAGAAAAGCTAAATAAAATCTTTTGCTTTAAAATAAAGGTTAATTTTATTGATAATAACTCCTCTCATTGCATTTCTCTTCTTTAGTTCACAATTTTAAAGTGGCCCAAGCATTGCTGACCCTAGGTCTTATCTTGTATAATACCATGAAAGAAGAAGACGGCTGGTCCATCATCACACACACACTCCAAACTGGAACGGAATGGGCTTTTCTCTTTCAGATTATTCAGTATCTATGAGTTTCATTTGTTTTTAAGGAGTGCTTTAAGATACAGTAAAATTTACCAAACAGTAATGGGGACTTTGTGTAAGAGCCACTTGAAAATATTGCAAAAGTCATTTAAAAATTCCTTCTTTAAATTCCTTCAGAGAAACAATAAGGAAAAGTGACAACAATCTACTCCATGCCTGAATTTACCACATAATTAATATATTGGCCTGCAGAAGAGATTTGTCCCTGTAGCAAAAATGGATGTCTTAGTTAATAACCAACAGCATCCCCTAAAAGCCCCAAGATAAATCCATTGACAGGACAAAGTGTGGGTATTCATCTACAAGCATGAAATTGGATTTCAATTCTGATTTTTTAGGTTAATTTTACAATAATGTAAGTGCTTGCTACTTGGTTGTTAGAGGCTGACCTCTTATCTACTCTTAGAAATGGGTCTCATATAACGAAATACAGGCAGACACAGCTGAGAGTGTCCCGAGTATACACTCCAACAATACACACAAAACTGGCAAAGCAGAAGAGGAGGGGTACTTTAACAATCAGAAGAAACATTACAAATTGCTCTTAAGGATATTAAATGTGAGCAAATTGAGGTGTTTTTAACGCACATTCCTATTCCTGCTGGCCCAGAAATGGTACGCGTCATTAAAAGGAACACCCTCGGAAGCAGAGTTCTCTGTCTTATAGCTCCAGCAAGGTTTCTGACTCTAGGAAGCAGGAGAGACAGAAAACTCAATAAAACGCTGAAGGTCAGCTTAACAATCGACAGTGCCCATAGCTGACCACTAGGGGGCGCTTCCAACATTCTGCAAGAAACAAATGTGAAAGCTTTGTCACTACTTGAGGAAAACCTGAGTTCCAAAAGGGGGAGGAGCATTTGGAAATTCTTGTATCTTCTATTTTCCTTTAACGGGCGCAGCTCTGGAACATTTTGGTAAGAGAAATAAGGGTCCAAACTTCCAGGGAAAGTGCACACAGAACCATTCCCTCCCCTCTGGAAGACTGCTGACTCCAACGCAAAATCAAATGCATTGACCTTTCCATGTGTTATTTTGCCTGGAAGTACAGTGTGTTTGGTCCTTTCACTGATTTGTCATGGTTTTAATTCGCCTTCCAAGGCTGTTTTTGAGCCAAGAAAGTTAACCTTTCTTTTCTTCTGCAAGACCTGGAGGTGCTTGGTACAATTGACATGTATTAGTTCAAGCCCAAATAAATTGCAAGTTATGCCTTGTTAGATCCAAACAACCCATGCTTCTTGTCATGCATCAAGATGCATCAACCTCTTATTTGAGCCTAAATGGAACAATCAAGCAACTTGGTGTAAAAGAAAAAAGGAAAATAAAGCATCCATAAATAACCCTCCTTGGGTTTAGTGCTACGCTGTTGGCTAATATGAGCTATTCAAAGTATTTTTAGAATGGTTTTCAGATATTACAAATACTTTCTTTTATTTACTTGATATTTCACTATATAGTTAGGTACAGAGATGGCTCTTACCATGCAGGAAAAATGTACATTCTCCATCTCTGTGGTATGTTATTATAGCTGGCACTTCCACTGGGTCTTATGCACCAGCAAGTTGAATTTATTAGTCAGCTGTTAGTTCTAACAACGTAATTAAAGTGCAAAGAAAGAAGGAAAACAGCCAGATAGATCAATATCTTGATTGTCAGCATCAATATACTTCATGCCTTTAAATGAAAATGTCAGGTACAATAGGCTCAGGTAACAATAAGTATATATTTTCTCTTCCTTCTGTTAAAGCAGAACTCTCCCTGAGAAGAGAAGAGGGAGGTAAACATGAGAGAATCCCATTCCTTCAACTACCAACAATCCTGGAGAAAACAAGGTCACTTCCCCTGCCTAGGGCAGCAGGACTAACCCCTGCAGTTTGTTTTCTGATAGAAGAGCTGTTGAGTGGTTGGACCCTAAGTCCCACACACGTACAGTATTTTCACATAGTTATACCTCGAAATTTAAAAGATGATTGGGGAAGAACTTCTTACCAACAGCACACATAAGTATGGGTTTTCAAAAGAAAACCCTACTAAACAACTTTTTAAAAAACACAACTGATGTTCGTTGTGAGCCTAAAACAGTTTGTATAAATCAGAATAGATTCCAATAATACTGTGAGGGGAAAACAAAGAAAACAGCAAGGTGTAGAGATGATTTCTAAGTATTATATCTTTTCACTTATTTAAATCCACTCTTCCCCACAGCACTTTGTGGCCTTCTTATTCCACAGTTTTGTCGGTGAGGTGCACGGACATCTTTCTATAAACTCTGAACCTGCCCCTCCGGGCGTGGGGTCCTCAGCACCACAGCCTCGGGCAGAATCCCCACCCCCACCTTACGCAGCCACCGGCTGGAATCCTCTGGAGCACAGCCCATTGAGTGTTTAATGAAAGGAATGTTATGTACACACCCACTTGACTTTCATCATGTCTTTCTTATCCTGTTGCCTAAAGATTGAAAAAGCAGGTCCAGAACGTGATATTATTCCTCCATGCACTGAAAACCATGCACATGCTGTAGACTGAAATTGCTTATGTGTCAGCCCATCCCCACAAAGGAAGCCTCGGCTTTTCTGGAAGCTTGTAACAAAGGAAATGTAATGGAAGCACTTAAATTCTAGAAGGCTGGTCGGTGTACCCAGACCAATAAAGTACCAGAGAAACATCACAGGCCTTTTTCATGAATCCTTGTCCCCAAGTTCTAACACAACCTGGGGCAGAGTTCAGAATTGACCTTCTTACCTGCTTCATTAAAATGGCTACCACATCTCCCATCTGATACTCTCCTATGAAAAATGTGCCATCAGCTTTACCAAATATCACTCTTTTCACCTTCCCACCCAAGTCTGAAGCATCTGCCTTTGACCCCAAACAGCTGGGCTTCCCTGGCCACAGACAGAATTGCAGTTTGGTTCCATCTTCTTCCATGGACAAAGGGGAACTGGCTTGGTCCCCATCCCCGCTGTTCTCACTGCATTGTGGGAGGCATGGCATGCAGAGTTCTGTCCATCCCGCTTTCCATGAAATTTCCACAGACCCAGGGCCAGGCCCAATCTTCAAGCAGGGAGCCGAGGTTCGATTTTTAGCGACAGCTCATACAGCGTATCTTCATCTATGATGAGGGCTTTGTCAAGCAAGTACTGAGTGACCTGGAGAGAAAGGGAAGTCCTAGCTTTTAGGTGGGGTTATTTTTTTTTAAGATTTATTTTATTTTTATTTATTTAAAGATTTTATTGTTTTTGACAGAGAGAGAGAGAGAGAGAGAGAAAGGCAAAGAGAAGGAGGGCCCAGAGCAGTCTCCATAGTTGTAAGTCGTCAGTTTTCAACATGGTTTCATTCCACACAGGTGGGCGGGGGCTGCACAGGATGGGAACTGGACTGGGGGCCTCCAGCATGGGAGGCATGGCCCCTTGAGCCAGAGGCCAAACCGAGGGCCTCCCACATGAGAAGCACACCCCAGTTCAGCATATGGGTCCGCACAGGCCAGGGCCGGGACTCAAGCCTCGGACCCTGGGGCTGCAACCAAGCGCTTAACCTGCTGAGCCATCCCGGCTTCCCCAAAGATTTATTTTATTGTTTGAGAGAATGGAGAGAGAGAGAGAAGGGAGAGGGCCCAGAGCAGTCTCCATAGTTATACGCCACTAGTTGTGACGTGGTTACATTCCACACACATAGATGTGGGGTGATGTGGGATGACGTGGGGCAGGAACCAAACCAGGGGACTCCTGTGTGTGAAGTGAGAGACTTTAATGGCCAGCTATCCCTGTGGTCATCAGCTGCATTGCAGCTCACCATGTGGCTTTGCATGGGCCAGGGCTGGGACGTGAACCCTGAACCTTGCAATTGTGAGGCAAGTACTCAACTGCTGAGCTATCCTGGTATCCCCAACTTTTAGTTTTTTCAGAACACTGGTACATACACTTTCTGAATGGAATCTGACACAATTCACCATATTCTCTCAAACATTTAGACATTTTATATAACTAAAAAAAGTTATGAATATATTCTCAGTGTAAAAAAAAAAAAATCAAACATCTGGAGTCCTCTCCCGACCCTTCAGGCACTTTCCTCAAGAGGCACATTGTTGTATTTTGGTTCATATTCTCTCAAATATTTTCCTGTCTTCCTAGATTTTACATGTACTTACAGAAATCTTGTTTCCCCTTATAATCATAAGTGATATCATACTGTATATTTTATTCTACTTTTATCTCTTAACTATAAATTGTGCAGAGCTCCCATGCCAAGACAGATCTCTAACTGCTATACAGTAGTTATAGTGTGATATATTAGAGTTTAACCATCTTATGTTGATGGGTATTTAATTGCTGTCAATATTTCCCTATTACATAGAGTTACAGTGCTCACATGTGAGTGTTCCCCTAAAGTAGGGACTAGAGATGCAATGAAAAGAAAGGATACTGAAATGAAAATGTTGGGGCATGAGATATTTCCAGGACAATAGTTTATTATATTTATTGAGATATAATTTACATAAGTAAATAATAGTTTAATTAGTTTTGACAGTATACTTCATGTAACATATATAGTATATACATATATACAAGGGCTGTCCAGAAAAAAATCCAGCTATAAATGCCTTTTTTTTTTTTAAATTTATTTTATTGTTTAAGAGAAGGTAGGAAAAAAAAAAAAAAGAAAAAGAGAAGGTAGGAGAGAGAGAGAGAGAGAGAGAGAGAGGAGGACCCACAGCAGCCTCCATTGTTATAAATCATTAGTTGTGACATGGTTTCATTCCACATACATGGATGTGGGGACACATGGGGCAGGAACCGAACTGGGGTCCTTCTGAATGGGAGGTGAGAACCTTCACCACCACCCTGGCGGTTACCAGTTGTGCTGCCGTTCAGCGAATGGGTTTGTACAAGTCTAGGCTGGTATTTGATCCCTGGACCTCACAGTTGCAAGGCAAGTGCTCAACCTGTTGAGCTATCCCAGCATCCCCTCTATTTTTCATATTACATGGCTGGATACTTTCTGGACAGCTCGCATATATATATCACGATATGGAACAATTCCAATTTCACCGCCTCAGAAAGTTCCTTTATGCAGCTTCCCAGTCAATCTGCTCCCAGAAGTAACACTGCTCTGATTTCTACCACATATTAGTTTTGTCTACTCTCGACAAATGGAATCATACGGTATGTTGTCTTTTGTGTCTAGCTTATTTCCCTCAGCATAATGTTTTGAGGTTCATCTATTTGTGGTGTGTATCAGTAGTCTATCCTCTTTCACTGCTGAATTGTGTTCCATTGTGTGTGCATGTTTGTGTGTGTGTGTGTGTGTGTATTTATCCATTGATCTATTTAAGGACACCTGGTCGTTTCCAAATTCTGGCTACTATTAAGAAATGCCAGGGAGGCCAGGATAGCTCAGCAGGTTGAGCACTTGCCTTGCAGTTGCGAGGTCTGGGGATTGAATCCGGCCCCAGCCTGTGCAAACCCATGTGCTGAACTGTGGTGCAACTGGTAACTGCTGTGCCCTGTGGTTAGGGTTCTTACCTCCCGTGTGGAGGTCCCCAGTTTGGTTCCCACCCCATGTGGCCCCACATCCACCTGTGTGGAATGAAACCATGTCACAACTAATGATGTACAACTGTGGGAACTGCTCTAGGCTCTCTCCTTTTCTCTTTTTCTTTTTCTCTCTCATACCTTCTCTCAAAAAAAAAAAAATCATTAAAATAAAGAAAAAAAATGCCATGAACATTTTATACTTGACTTTAAATGGACATGTTTACACTCCCCTCCTTAGATATTGCTGAGTCATAAGTAGGTGCACATTTAACGTTTTAGGAAACATCTAAACGACAGTTTTCCAAAGTGGTGGCACCTTATTACTCTCACCAGCAATGTGCAAGAAAGAGTTGCAGTTACTCAGCATATCAATTTTTAATTTTAAAAGATAATATAAAATGACCTTCAAAACTGTTGTACCTCTAGTATATGAGCGTGCCTGTTATCTTATACCCAAACTGTTTGATATTGTTAACATTTGAAAATTCTGACTATCTGACAAGTAAAAATGATTGATGCCCCACTGTAATTTGCATTTTTTTTCTTCTTACTAGTGAAATTGAGCATTTTTCAAATATGGATTGGACCATTTTTTTTTCTTCTTCTGTGAGTTACCTATTCATAGCTTTCCCAATTTTTCTGCTGTGGTGTTCATACTTTTCTTTTGGGTTTATAGGAATACTTTTATTTCATCTCTTTGTTCTATATGTTACAAATATTGTCTTCTAGTTTACTGCTTGTTTATTTTGACTTTTTAAACAATTGCCTATTGTCACATACATGCTTTTAATTTTGGTGCGGAAAAACTTATCAAGCTTGTCTTTTATAGTTTTGCATCCTGTGTTTAAGAAGGTCTTTCAAATCAAAAGACCATGACTGTTTTGTCCTATATTTTATTCAAGTAATTTAGCATTTCTTTTTATATATAGGTAATGAACTCATCTGGAATATTTTTGTATGTGTGAATGGCATAAAATGGAGAGCCCAAACTCCTATTCCATTTACTGAATAATCAATATTTTTCTAGCACTTTTTAAAAATGCTTCATTTATCCCATATTAGATTTTTATGCAGATAAAATCTGCATCTGGACTTTATCCTGCTCCATTTAATTTGTATTCCTGTGCTGGTATAGTCCTGTTTTATTCATTATAGTATAGGATATGTGTCTGTATCTAATGAAAGCCCTAACTTACTCTTTTTATTTTTAAAACATTCTTGTTTGGTTTTTTTGCCTATCTACTTGTAAGTTCCTTTATGAATTTTAAGATAAGTTTGTCAAGTTCTGTGAAATATTAGGAAAAACTGGCTGTAAGTTATATGGGATTCTTCTGTACTGCCTTCTCAATTATTCTATAAAGCTGAAATGATTCTAAAAAATAATGTCAATTAAAAAATGACAAGGGGGGAAGCCAGGATGGCTCAGTGGGTTAGGCGCTCACTTTGCAGCACCGGGGACCGAGGATCGAATCCCGGCCCCGATCCATGCGGAACCATATGCTGAACAGGGAGCTCCTCCAGCTCAGTTCTCTCTCTCTCTCTCTCTCTCTCTCTCTCTCTCTCTCTCTCTCTCTCTCTCTCTCTCTCTCTCTCTCTCTCTCTCTCTCTCTCTCTCTCTCTCTCTCTGTCAAAAATAAATAAATAAATAAAAATATATTTTTTTTAAAAATGACAAGGGAGGCATGCTGGGATAGCTCAACAGATTGAACGCTTGCCTTGAAATCGTGACTTCTGGGGATTGAATCCTGGCCCCAGCCTGTGCAAACCCATATGCTGAATTGCGGTGCACAACTGGTAACCTTCAGGATGGTGGCAAAGGTTCTCGCCTCCCATGAAGGAAGCCCTTAGTTTGATTCTGCCCTATGCAGCCCCACATCCACCTGTGTGGAATAAAACCATGTCAAAAAACTAATGATGAACAACTATGGAGCCTGCTCTGGGCCCTCTCCCTTCTCTTTATCTCTCTCTGTCTCTCCCTCTCACTTTCTTTCAAACAATAAATCTTTTTAAAAAACAAAAAAGGGAGGGAGGGAATGAAGAGAGGGAGACAGGAAGGAAGGAAGGAGGCCATTTGTGGCTGGGATGGAGAGAGGAAGGGGGATAGGAAGTATATTGTGTGAGATAAATCTTGAAAGATGAGTAGGAGCTACATAATGCAAGACTTCTTGGACATGAGATTTTTCTCTTTCTTTATCATAAGAGCAATGGGAAACCAATATAATATTTTATACGAAGTACAGAAATATTCTACTTTGTGTTTCAAAGAGTTCTATCTGGACTCTTTGTAATACACAGAATGAATTTTGTATTCTAAAATGAATAAAGGTCGACCAGATAAGAGATATCAGCAGCTTAGGCCAGGGGAGGTGGTGGTGTAGAGCGATTCGAGAGTAATATAAGATGTAAAATCGATAGAACTTGAAGACAAATTGATGTGTTTGTCTTGTTTTTTTCTTATTTAGAGCTGCCAAAGATTTGTGTATTTTATTGCTCTTTTCTGTGTGCTAGCTCTTGGTATTATTGATCAACTCTACTGCTGTTTCTCATTTATTAATTTCTTTTTTCTTTATTAAATTCCCTTACAACCACACAATATTACCTTTGGCTGATGGTCTATTCGATAGGAGGTCTGTTGGAACTGGCGTATCTCTCTGACGATGTGTGATATCTAACAGAGAAACAACAACAAAAGCAAAGCAAAAGTGTTTCCTATATTGCAGCACATTCTTCCAGGGTGGGGAGGAGTAATCAGTGATTTCCTCCAGTGAGATATCTGGAGCCCAGGGCTTCTAGCTAGTCTGTGAGCCGTATGAAATGCTGACAGCTAGAACACACTGAATGCATGATCAAGGAGACAGCAGGCACCGGGTGGCCTCAGGCTCAGGAGTGGCAAGCTGTGGGTGCTACTACTGTCCATGGCTTCCTGGTTCTAACTCAGTGCTCAGAACCTGGTTGTCCAGCAAGAAGCCTTCAGCATCTGTCTCACTGGTCAGCCTTAGACAGTCATCTCTGGAGCTTTAATCCCCACACCTTTTGCCTAGAATGCAAGCTGAAATGGCTCAGCAGGAACTCTCTATTGGCCAACATCAGGTGTTAGACCCAGTGTCCACCATCTCTTATACCTCAAGATTCAAAAACAAATAGCGACTTTCATGACTTAGCCTTCTCTATGCAAGCCAATGAAGTCATTGAAACAGGCTATTGTGAAACTATGACTTACCATTCTCATTTTGGAGAAATTGACAAGGCCTTCTTCAGTAAAGTTTGGCGTTCCTTCTTCAATAAATGCCAAGTCTGTTAGGTACATCCCCAGATAAGGAACGGCTGGGGGATTACAACTGCAAGACCAAGAGGCACTTTTCTCAGGCTCATTCACACAAATGTGGACTTCCCTCCCCAGTTTAACAGGAAGCAACTATGCTGCTTCAATCCTGAAGAATAAAGTCTTTTAATTCCATTTTTAGAAGCACACTTGTGATATGCAGATTTTAAATATATCTCACAATAAATGTAATACAAAATTACAGCGCATGCATTACTATGTATTTGAGACAGCAGCAAATTCAAACAACAGGATATCTTACAAATACAAAGCATTTGCTAGCAATGCTTGTTGGCAGTAATTGTTTGCAGTAATTGTAAGTTAGCCAGACTCCTCTATGGCATAAAAACATATAGGAAATCCCTAGGTCCTCATCTCATTAAAGTGAAAACATTCAACCTTAAAGAACTGGCTGGAAAAATCAATGTAATTGGAGCCTATATAACATAACTTATTTTCTATTTTAATTAGTATTTACATGTTTTAGAAGGTTTGGATGTAATTAATATCACAACTGCACACTAAAGTGAGACCTTTATTTTTATTTTTTTATATTTTTTGAGGTGGAGTGCACTGGGTTTTCGCAGAGTCTAGAACTGAGAACATGGGCCTCTCATCCAGAGAGAACTGGGTTTGAGTCCCAGCTTGACCACTTACTAAATGATGCTGCACCAATGCTGAACCACAGTTTTCTCATCTATAAAATGGAGACAATAAAACTCATCTCTCTAGTTAGTTATGAAGCTTAAATAAAACACATCAAGCACTTACCATGGAGTCTGTCATTTAGTAAGTATTCAGTGAGTACTTACTATACTCTTGTTGTTATCGCTACAAGTCTTTCACTTATGGCAGCACAGGACTAATGTTCTCCTAGAGCAAGTCAAGTACGTGTGATAGATCATAAGAATAGATTCTCTCTTCCCCTCCTTTCCCTTCCCTTCCTCTCTCTCTCTCTCTTTCAGAAAGATCCCGCAATAAAAGGCCAAAAATAGATGACAATAATCAATAGGTACTATAATATTTACATTTAAAAAATCACAGGATAACAGTATGCTTAGATTAAGAAATACCAAGTCAAACTTTTAATAGTAAAAAATGTTTCATTTACTATGGTAATATTTTCTTCTTATTTGGAAAATGCTGCATACCATTAGTATATCCATAAGACACTATGTGCACAGTATTTCAAATGAAAAGAAAAATAAGAAAAATACCTACTTGAAAGAAGTTGTTTCCTATTTTTTTTCAAAGCAAAGTAGGAGGTAGGCCACTATTTGTATACTATATAAATTATTTAAATATATTTCTGAATTACAGATAATTTAATAATTAAGATAGACATACTTTTTAAGGGTTTCTCTGAGATTTTTAAATCTTCCTTCAGATGAAACAGTCTTCTGAAGCTTGTCCATTAGAGCTTTTGTCTAGAAAGAAACAAATGACTTAGTATGTCATGAAAATACTCTTATGGTTTGATAAAAGACTGAGTTACCAAAACATGCTCAGTTCTCTTCCACAGTGTCAGGGGCTAGTCCCTTTGCCAGACACTTGTGATGTGATAAGATTTTGTGCGATATGACTTTCAAAGTACAGAGATGAGCATTATGTTTAAATATGGCATTTAAAAAAAGACCATGTGGGGAAGCTGGGATGGCTCAGTGGGTTAAGCGCTCACTTTGCAGCGCCGGGGACTGAGGATCGAATCCCGGCCCCGGCCCGTGCGGAACCATATGCTGAACTGGGAGCTCCCCCAGTTCAGCTCTCTCTCTGTCTCTGTATCTCGCTCTCTCTCTCTCTGTCTCTCTCTCTCTCTCTCTCTGTCAAAAACAATATAAATAAATAAATAAATAAATAAATTAATTAATTAATTAATTAAAAAGGCCATGTGAAGAAGAGGAAGTGACTATGCTACTCATTTAGCCAAAATGACAGAAAAATGTGTAGAAAAGAAAAATTACAATGCATGAGAAACTCAGGAACTTAACTGAAAAAGCACGTGTGAATAGGGGCACTTAAAGTAGAAGTCTCACATTTCCAAGACATCAAAGCATGCATTTAGTTACTTGGCTATTAACCAACTGCCTAAATATCCTCTACTCCAAGGGTCCCCGACCCCCAGAGCCATTGACCAGTACCAATCTGTGGCCTGTTAGGAACCGGACCGCAGTAGGAGGTGAATGGGGTCAAGCAAGCAAAGCTTCATCTGTGTTTACAGCACCTCCCCATCGCTCACATCACCATCTGAACTCTGCCTCCTGGTTGATCAGTAATGGCATTAGATTTTCATAGGAGCATGAACCATATTGTGAAATGAGCATCCCCCTCCCCCACCACCAATCCCCTCACCCCGTGTGGAAAAATTGTCTTCCATGAAACTACTCCCTGGTACCAAAAGAGCTGGGGACTGCTACTCAATTTCAAATCCTTTCTTTTGTGATCACCTTCATCAACATGTTTAGCAAAGTATAACTGATACTCACCAAGAAATAAAATTGTTGGCACTGGTCTGGGCTTTCTTATATGGACATGGGAGGTGGCCCCTGAGGATGAGGAGCCACTCCTGGTGACACTCACACTCAGGCAGTTTGGCTGAGAGAAGCACTTTGAATGCCCACATTGAGGTTCCTCTGACTACCCTGTCCCACAAGCCTGGGGAGGCCCTCCCCCAAAACCACCAACACCAATGAAAAAGGCCAGAAGGAAAATCTGGGAAAAACGGATTTAATTTGATTCTTCAAGTTATCTGAATGAAAATGATCCACATGAACAAGCTGAGCCCCATTAAAACAAAGTTAAGAAAGTCCAATTTCTGCCCATCTAAGTCATCGTGGCAAAACTTTGAATCTACTACATGAATGACAAAGAAAGAGGTAAATGTTCAGCCCCTTTGTCCTTGTCGTTTGGCCCTAAGGCATCTCTGTACCTTACTTTGGGGGAGAAACATGGGTTCTTTGACATCACGGTGTTCACTTGGAATCAATATGTGCTCTGTAAATAATTCAGGAGACAACTCCTGACTATCAACCACATGGTTTGAGATTTTCCCCAAACACGTTCTAATGAGTGCTTTGGGTTGCATTTTCTTTTCTAAATTAACCATTTAGAAATGCACATGAGTGGAACCAATTCAGTGGTAAGAACACAGTAGTTACCCACATGGACATCTTCCTTTGGCAAGTGAGCTGCTCATTTTAGTCACGTATTTACTATTTAGCAATTATTATCTTGGCTCAGGTCTCCCAGCCTCTCTTCTTGGTGGTGGAATGGGTCACACGGTGCTGCTCACCTGCTTGGACACCTTGGCCCAGGTTTTCTTCAGCCTGTAGATGGCACTTCTGTTTAAGGCTGAGGTGATCTCCAGCACTCCATTGTAGTTGTGCAGGCATCGGCAAATGTCCGCCACCGCCACCCACTTTTCAATTGTATTGGCCCGGGAGCTGACATCTGCGTAATTCATTATCTGGGAGGCCACCAGGTTACTCATCTGAAACAATGGGAAAGCCAAGAGAGGTGGCTAAGAGCCAAAGCAATGTACCAGGCCACATACCAGAGTTACCTTCAGAAATGCCAGGGAAGCAGGCCGTGGAGGGACTGAGGGTCATATTCCATATTTAGATAACTTTCTGCAGAGACTAACATCTGTAGTAATGATAACAAACTAACAGGGGCTTCTCTGTTCTCAGAGTGAAGACACACATTGTTTGGAATAAGTTAGTTGGGGGCAGGTGAGTTTGTTAATCAGTAATTTTGATGAAGGAGTTATCTACAATAATTATTGAGGAAAGAGCTAACGCCTGATGAAGAGCAGCCTTGGCAGATCATGGGTTTCTCTTTCTGAGGCCTTTACACATGATCTTTGCCCCCATCCCCCAGTAGTGTGGGATAGTCACTCTAAGAAGCCTCACTTATCCCAGAGAAAGAAAACACTTTATTACGTACTCTCAATCAAATCATTTCTTTTTTTTTTTTAATATATATTTATTTATTTATTTATTTATTTTTGACAGGGAGAGAGAGATACAGAGACAGAGACAGAGAGAGAACTGAACTGGGGAATTCCCAGTTCAGCACATGGGTCCGCATGGGCCGGGGCCGGGATTCGATCCCTGGTCCCCGGCGCTGCAAAGTGAGCGCCTAACCCACTGAGCCATCCCGGCTTCCCCTCAAATCATTTCTAACCTAACCAACTCTCAAATCAGAAGCACTTTGGTGCAGGGAAAGAGAGCATTTTCTCCTTTTTACTTTGCTGAATTTTTTTTCTACCAGAAGTTAAAAGGACCCACAGTTTCAAGCTGAAGCACTGTAATTCCATTAGTTAAAGCCAAAAGAAAAAGAGGTGGCTTAAGAAGCTTAACACTTCGATTATGGAGGGGAATACAGTGGAATAGGATTGATTGCTGACAGGGGAATATGGCGCCTAATCTTTTATCTATACACTAAGTCTAATGGGTACAAGTATTCTTTGATGATTCCTTAGGTACTTAAGATCTCACAGTACCTCAGAATTATTCTGCATATTCACTTTAATAAATTATTATTACTATTGTGGTATTGAGCATCTATTATGAACCAGGCATTCTTTTAGGTGCCAGAAACGGAAAGACAAATAAATCAGCATCTCTGACCTTAAGGCACCGAGCCTAGCTAAGTGGGTGGGTGCTGGGGGGGAGGGGGCAGACATAAACAAGTAAATTGCACACAGTGAAATGCAAAGCCAAGTCTGCATGTGGGGGCGCGGGGGTGGGGGTGGGGGTCGAGGACATGGAGGAAACATGGTGCATCTGGCCTAGTACAGAGGACGCATCTGGATCGAGGCTGTGGCTGCACTGAGTCCTAAAGGATGAGTAGGAGTTAGCTACTGCTTCCCATCCAAGTAGAAGAGCATTTGCGCTGGGACAGAGGTAGAAAGCATGGCCTCACGAAGAATCTGGCAGCCAGCCCTGTGAGAGTCCAGGTTGTCGTGAGACACAAGATGACAGGTGGGCAGGGCTTCTGTAGGCAGGATTCAGAGCGGTTGGAACTATAAGGAAAATCACTTTGACAGGTTTTTGTTAAAGCAAGTGTCATATAAGTAGATTGGTCTTTGAAAGAAGCTATTCCCATGACACTGCAGGAGTGCGGTGGAGGACAATGAGATGGCAGGGGATAATGAGTTAGGAGCTTCTAGAGAGAAAGGATGAAAGGCCAAACAAGGTCATGGCAGAGGATAAGGAGGAAAAATAGGATCTGAGCCACACAAAGATATAGGGTTCACTTCTACGTTGGAGGGGTGAGGGTTGGTAAGAGAGAGGAGGAGTCAAAGATGACCTCTACATTCTGTGCTCAGGCAAGTGGGTGTATGATGAGGCCATTACCTGAGACTGAGAACAGAGAGTAAGATAGAGAAGCAGAGCTGGCAGGTCTGGGGTGCTGGTGATGAGTTAATTTGCAACCTATTGAGGGCACAATGCAAGTAGCTGTCCAAATGCAGTCATGTGGGTCTGCAGCCTGGGACTGAACCTATGATTTGAGTGTCCAATATACCCCAAGCGTTATGTCTGGCACGAACATCAGAGGTTTATTTTCCATACAGGGTCTCTGCTTCTCAGAGAGTGACCTGGATGGGTCATGTGTGATGTCCTTTAGGCGGCAGGGGCATTGATGCTCATTACGTGATAATGTTCAGTGAGCATACAAGTCCTCTGCATATACCCTGGGCAAATGCACTGTCTTGGGAATCTACACTGTTGTTCTGTATTTTGCTTCTAAATGACTTATTAACTTAATAGCATTATTACTTTTACTGTAGTTTAGTGAAACTGCAAAGGGAGCCTTCTCTTTGCCTGGGAAAGCCTGAAGACACCCTCACATCTGTGGTTATATTACAGAACTAAGGCCACTAGAATAGAAAAGATTAAAAGTTAGTGGGTATAAAGCACCTCCATCTTACTGCTGGACAGAGGGGAGATGGGTGGACAGCTGGTCGCCATTGCACACAGCCACAGCCACACTGTAATTATGCTCAAAGAGGTCCCTTCCAACCCTGGAATGTAATGGGGGCTGAATGTTCAGTAATGAGGAGGAGGGGTTGAACCAACCCACCGGTAATGTCATCCACACCAGTGACACATATGCTGCTCATTAGAACAAGTCTATCTATGACCATAACATAATGGTGATAATGATGAAAATAATAACAGCAACCTATGCATTACTGAGCACTTACCATCAACAGTGAAACGCTCGCACCTAGAAGTTAACTGGAAAGTATGACATTGCCAGTTGTTCTTAGAGGAGATTTAAGCTTATCTTTAACATCCCATCAGTTCTGCCTTATATGTGGGTAGCTTTATTTTAGAGAAGGAGTCTTAAGGCCCTGATATTCATCTTCCTGTAACGTGCCCAAGGTTTTATCTTTATGGTTACTCACATCATTGAAGTGTTGGCTGGTTTTCATAATGTAAGGTGTTCTTTCATTTTTATCTGGCTTCATCCACCCCTGCCCAAGAAACTCTCTGAAAGTACAAAGCAAAATGTAAAGCCAATTAAAAAATTATAATGGTCAATTATTGGTATAAATAATTCTTATTAACATTTCCCAACATCTGCTGCTTCTGACCACATCAAATGAATTTTAGCTCAACTCTAGCATTTCACCACAATGCAAAAAAGAAAAAGATTTTTCAGGTTTCAGCTTTCCCTTAAAAATGTTTGAACTTTGTCCCCTGTTAGGATTGTTATAAAAGCTTCTCTAATGTTGGAAAACAATGATCAACACACAAGGAATAAAGAGGATACCGGTATATATTAACTCAGAAACCAAGGTTATTTTCTCTGGACCAATTATTATTTTTATTTATTTATTTGTTTTGTCATTTATTTATTTAAACGTAAGCCTTAGCAGAGGTCTGAAAAATCCATCACTACCAAAAATGTTAATCAAGAACAGCATGTTCTCCTCCACTTTGCTCTGACGTTCTCCAGGCAAATGTCCATTCCATGGGCAGGGACTTGCCTTTGTTCTCCCTGGAGCCTGAAATAGTACACTGTGGTAAGTAAGGCCTGAATAAACAAATACTGCTGGGGACCGCTCTACAGCCCATTCATGTGATGAAGGCATCACAGTGGCAGGAACTCAGAGTGGGGGAAGGCCTGTCTCCCAAAGAACATCCCTGCTCCTTCACCCCACCCATGAGCAGCTCCCCAGATCACTACAAGCAATAGACAATCAGGATGGAGCTTACAGGAATTACATTACATAGCTACTACAGAAAAATAACTTGAAATAAAATTACTCTGACATATTCTTAACCCAGAAATGACTAAATCCCTGTGCAAATTTCTTCGTCCTTTACTGTTGGTGGTACTGCTCTCATCCTACAAGGCTGTTGGATTTAAAGGTGTGCCAGTTCCCCAGATGAAAATAACTGGTAGATATGCACACCAGCACACAGGGAACGGGGAGGATGTGGTGGGGAGGGTCCCAAGAAGAGACCACACCCAGGGCCACCACAGAGGTTGAGGCTTTGCTCTTTCTCCTCCTCCATAGAGATCACATTCTTCTCTCTCCTGAATCCCCACTGCACTAGAGGGTAGTCAGGAGGTGGGGTGGTCAGGGGAGGCACTGTTGTCTCTCACTCAAGTCCTCGAATAGATACTGGGTTCCCTGGCATGGCCAATGGGCCACATGCCTATTTTATTTTATTTTATTTTATTTATGTTTTTTATGTTTGTGGATTGATCTATGAGTACTGGAAGAAGGGGAGAGAAAGAAGATAAAATATACAAAAGTCTGCAGGGACATCTTCTGTCTGTGCCCTTTATGCCTCTGACAGAGCTGTAGCCCTGACCATCCAACCATCCTTTGACCCTCCATCCTCACAAAGGTCCTCTTCTCTGTATACAACATGTTCATATCTCTTGCCCAGCCTTCCCTTATCTTCAATTTAATTTTTAGTTCACAGAGACGTGTGCCAACAATTGCCACGTTTCCACATAAAGGCCTGGCTTGTTGTAGGCTACTGAATATGACAGCTGGGAGGGGCTTAACAAGCTCTCCTTACTCTATGAATGAGCATATGAAAAGATTACATGATGAGCCCATGGTCTCAAAGCTCAGCAATACTTGTTGACTTATGCAAGTGGGTAGCAGAATTTACAAAATTTACTGAAGATCAGTCTTTCTGCAAGTTTTGAAAATATGGTTTCCTAGTCCTCTAACCTAATGGCATCAGAATCTCTGAGGGAGGTATCAAGGAACGTCCATTTTAAACAAGTTTCCCACATGATTTTAGGCACACTGAAATTGGAAAACCACAGTTATAGCTGTGTTGAGACTTCTGTATTGCATGATGAAAAAATAAGGAGAAACTTATGTTCATTCTACGGTAACCACAGCACATATAAAAACACAAAAGGGACCATCTTGAGTGTTCTTAGTGTTCCCAAATCAATATTTCCAACAAAAAGTGGAATCAAAAGACACTGAGTAGGACCAAACCGTTTTAATGTGAAGACTCACACCTCTGCCCCCACATCTGCCTTAGAAAACATGTGAACTTTAAGCTGGCTATTCCTGCCTG
Organism: Craseonycteris thonglongyai; assembly: GCA_004027555.1. Taxonomy (NCBI): domain Eukaryota; kingdom Metazoa; phylum Chordata; class Mammalia; order Chiroptera; family Craseonycteridae; genus Craseonycteris; species Craseonycteris thonglongyai. The sequence continues at coordinate 34,210 of PVKE010003699.1, read as the reverse complement.
AGAGGGGTGTGCTGCTGTGAGGGGAGCACTCACTCGTAGGGAATGCTTCTGAAAATGACGTGGTCTAGGAGGGTGATCTGCTCAGCCAGCTCCATGGCTGACAAGGTCTCAAAGCACTCTGGCTTCGGGTAGTCCGCCTGCAAGAGATGAGGGGGAGACATGAAACACACTCCTGTCTGCTCACTGCAGCTGCTGAAGGACAAAGTCCATCAGAGATTCTAGCTATGGCAAAAATGGTGGGAAACTTAGAACTATCACCCAACATTAGTACCATGGACCCATTGTTAAACCCCAGACCAAATCTGGGTCAGCTCACAGAGCTTTGTGGGTCATACATACAATCAAGCACCCATTTATCAGATACAGACACACCACTTGCCTTTGACGGGTAGTTTGCATATAATTGTGTAAGGTAGGACATGGGTGAACTTACCAGTTGAATTATATCCTCTAATTTTAGGTGGATGTCATCTTGATCATCTTGTGAAAGAGCCCTTAAAAAAAAAAAAAAAATCAAAATATCCTCCGTGAAAAGAAAATAGACATGCCAGGAATGAAATGACAAAATGCCGATCAGTGTTCCCTGAGTGAAAAATCGGAGGTTTGGGGTCTAAGAGGCTATGTTGCCCACTAGAGGCTAGGGAGTCATGAGCTGGAGGCAGGTAGTCAAGGAAAACAGAAAATCTCACATGGTAAAAGCACAGAGCATCATCAAGAGGGCTACCTTATAACAAGGAGCCAACTTGTAACATGTAAGGCTGTAAATACAATACCCCCTTCACAGTGAACCTGAGGGTAAGCTGATGTGCACTGGGTTACAGAGGGGGATCTATGCCAGGAATTCAGGCAACTGGCATCTCAGTTAGGGATTCTCGCAGGCCTGAGATCCCCATCCATGCTCCTCTGTCCCCTACTGTGGTCCTTCCCTGCTTATGCTGAGGCAGAACATGCAGAGAAACACCCTCCCCCGGTCATATGTAGACCAGGAGTGCAGGGGAGTTCCTGGTGCTAAGAATTTGAGCAATGAATGTGAGGCAGTCACCAGCTGGTAATTTCCTCCCCCTTGCTTTCTGGATCGACTTTCCTAAGATTTGGTGCTGTATCTCCACACATGGCATTATTCAAAGCCCAATAAACACATTGTTTTTTTTGATAAGTGATGAATGAATGAACAAATTCCTAAGTTAATTAACACTAAAGTGGGTGCTGGTTTCAGAGTGGGAGTGATACGTCACATCCAACAGAAGTTCAAAGTCCAGAATTATACTGATTATATAACTTGCCATCTGAGCCAAGTGTTTTGAGTTTTCCAAAATGAAGGCACAAACACATATTATTAAAATTCATATCTAAACAATCCCAAACCACGTAGCCTGTCTGCTGGGGGAAGCTAGTTTCAAAAGAAATAAGAATGTGATGTTCTGTTGTGCTTTGAATTGATTAAAACAAAACTAACACCCTTCAAAATACAAAATCAACAGAAATGGATGCTATATGCCCATGACATGCCAGGCATGTGCCAAGCATCTTCCGTCACACACACACAGAAAAAAACAAAAATCACTTCAAGTAAGCATTATTATCTCCATTGTATAAATAGGGAAACAAAAGCTCAAAGAAATTGACTACCTGTTATTCTTCCTTGCCTTAAGCAGGCTATGGAAGCAACTTTCTGTGACAAAGGCTCTCCACTGTTTACCAGGGATCAGAATCCTTAGATTATAGGAGGAGCAGTCCTCTTGCTAGCAATTAGCCATATCATTTGTGAGCAGAAAGATATCGTTCTCATAAGATAAAAAGGTGAATTGAGGTGAGGAAAAAATCAGTGAACACAACTCTTTCTCCAAAGACTGCTAAATCACACTTACAGGTTACACAAGGGGATAAAAGTGTTTCCTAAAGTGTCATTCTTTCCACTGTAGTCTAGGTTCTGGGGAGAGATCTGTGGCCACAAAACTATGTGTACCCGTGGAAAAGATCTTTTTTATTAGGCCGAACAATATTCTTCCTTTGGAAAGAAATGGTCAAGAAATTAGTTAGCACCTATCAAATGTTCCTCTCCTCAATGATCTGACCCTAATGTGCCAAGATATATTCTGGTCCCATCAAGCTACTTAACATTTCCTCTCTTCATAGGAGCCTACTGATGCTGCTTGGGGCTTTGTGGGGTTTTTCATGATCTGAACCCATTCAGGTTTCTTTTCATTTCATGGCATGTTAGTTGATTAGCAAAAGAACCACCACCCTAGCCTGCATAGATTCAGAAACTAGCCAGTCAGATAATGTTGGAGGGGGTTGGTATTTTAGACATATAAAAGTCTTGAGCAGAGGTCTATATTCACAAACAGGGCAACAAACTACCTATGCCAATTATACTTAGAGTAACCCCTGTGAGACTGTGTGTGGCGGGGATAGTTTAACACAGCAAGCTTTCACTTTATTGTAATCAAGTAATGTATGTTTAAACATGTTTTATGTTAACATCTCACTGTTACATGACATGAACACATATAAATCTTTAATATCGGGTCTACATTTAACTACAACATGGTATGTTTTTATCTCTCACAATTATATCTCGTATTCATTGGAAAGTATATTGTTCCCTTCAGATGTGAAGTCCCTGTTGTGGTGCAGTTCTAAGAGAGGATGAATTTGCTTCTAGTCTTCTGAGTACCTTAAAGCTTTGATGAACACTACAAGATCCTGAGTTTCCCTTTCATGCAATCATCAGTATAATCAGTTTAGTATTTGTGAGTTTATAATGAAACACCAGATTAAAAAAAAAAAAAATGACTTAAAAGGAAACGGGATTATCCCAGTCCTGTGACTGGGAAATTCTCCCTTCAGCTATAGGGATCAGGTCGTTTTACAAACAGAGGCAGGAGCAATGAGCCTCTGGCCTGGTGTTGGTCCACATTCTCCAGGCTGCTTGACACCCTGCAATTGGCTGGTGTGTGCCTGGGGCCTGGCCTGCCCCAGACCCTGCTCCTCCTCACCCGGTAAATGGTTCAATCACCTGTAGCTTTGCCTCTGGGGCCTGCCAGACCATCCCCTTCCTGTGCTGTCTCATTCCTGTCTCTCCTTTTCTCTAGCTGTACTTGCTAGAGAGCCCATTGCTAGCTAGGCTCCGACACATTAAAAAGAAAAGGAAAAAAAGTCCAGAAATGTAGAAACCCTTTAAGACTCAAATCTGGCTTTGGCTGGAAAGAATTCCTTGTTTGTTTCCAAAGTAAAAAATAAACTAACAAGAACATTTTTATAATGTTCAGGGTTGTTAAATAATGCTTTTGATTTCGATTTCTTTCTCATAGAGTCCTTTTTTTTTTTTCCACAGAGATTTCTGAATAATAACATTCCTTCAGTTGATTACATCTAAGTCTTACTTTCTATTCTACTATCTCATCATTCTGACATGGTTTCTTTAAAATATAAATTTCATTCATATAAACATAATTATCTGACATAGCAAGTTATCTGATATAGCAACCTAATATATCATTTATTCCTCCTATAATCACAATTTTATGTGATGGGGCAGTGACTCATAAGGTAGCCAGGTGGAGAGAATTACTTGGCAGGGAAATTAAATCAGGGATCAGTAGTTTTCCTTATACCAGCTTCCCTCCCACCCACCCACCCAAATCGGTTCACTGGCTTATAGGAAAGATAAGTTAGTGCCCCAGAGCCCCGATGACCCCCAAACTGGAACTCAGGGTCTAGTTGCCTGCTCAGCGAGTGGGCTGGCGACCTCATTTGTATCTGTCTGCTTTCGTTGATACGCTGACTGCTAAACAAAGACTTTGGTCATGTTTGGCCTCACAGGAAGAAAGGTGGTCAGGGGTAGGAGAATGGATGGGGTGGTGTCTCGCTGTTCCCTGCTTGGCTCTGTGGGTTGGTTTTGAATTCTTACGGTGAAAGGTGTGGAACCAGGGGCTGAAGGAGTGTCTCTGTGACAGGCTGGGGGGTGCTGAGTTGAATGAGCCCACCCAGGCGGCACAGGGGTGGGGCAGGTGGCCTCTGTCTCAGCTTTTTGACAGGGAAATGGTGGTTTCAGAAGAGGGGCAAGCAGCATTCTTCACAGCAACAGCAGCGACACCCATAAGGTGTCTCCTTCAAGCAGGCCGTGAGCTCGAAGAAAGACACTGAGGCTGGCAAATGTTTGGGTTTGTTCCTGAGCACACATTTCTTGGGACTTCTAGAAAGTTTCAAGGAGACTTGCAAGAGACTAGAATTCTGGGTGGGCAGCTGGGGATACCCCATCAGTCAGATTGTTTTTTTGTTTGTTTCTTTGTTTTGTTTTGTTTTTAAGATTTTTTATTGTTTTTGAAAGAGAGAGAGAGAGATACAGAGACAGAGAGAAGGGGGAGGGCCCAGAACAGTCTCCATAGTTGCACATCATTGGTTTGTCCACATAGTTTCATTCCACAGGTGGGCGGGGCTGCACAGGGCAGGAACTGGGCTGGGGTCTCACCCCGCTGAGAACCGAACTGGGGGCACTCCCCAGTTCAGCACATGGGTCCACACGGGCCAGGGCCGGGATTCGATCCTTGGTCCCTGGGCCTGCAAAGTGAGCGCTTAACCCACTGAGCCATCCCGGCTTCCCTTTTTTTTTCTTTTATAAAATAGTAGCTAGTAGGTTTTGACTAGGAGCCTATTCTGTTGTATCAACTCTATTAGGATATAAATCACATAACAAATGATTCATCCATTTAAAGCACACATTTGAATGATTTTTTTACTGCTTTCACATTGTTGTGCAATGTTAAATTGGCTTTTAATGTTATGATCTCTCTTGTACTGACAAGGTGATGAGGCCCAAGGAAAGTTGAATTTGACTAAGACCTCGCCTGGTTTTACTTGAGCCATATCACCTTGATGGCAGAAATTCTTTTTCCCAAGAGCTACTCAGTGTTTTCCAATAATAACTGTTATAATTATAATAAGAACAACATGCAATAAGTGTAGCGGTAATATGAGTGCTAATTATGTTTCAGGCATTGTATTAACCTCTTTATGCATAGTATATCATGTAATCTTCACAACAATCCAAAAATGTAGGTATTGTTGGTCCTATTTTACAAATAAGGAAACTGAGTTTTAGATCGGGTAAGACACTTGACAGCTGTAAGTGGCTAAGCCAAGATTTAAACCTGTGACGTCCTGGAAAAGTTAGAATCAGGCTCTGCTAAGTTATACACCCAGGCCATGCCAGCCACTGAAATGTCTATTCTCTGTTGATCTCACACCCCTAATTCTTAGGACATTTATTCAACAAAGAGAATTTACACATCTTAAGCCTGATGAGTGATAAAAATCTGGGATGGTAAACAGGAATCATCTTAAGTGCCAGGTTCAATGAACCGGTAGTGTCAGTCAACTGAATTCCGCATTTATTGGCGCTGGCAGAAAGCTCTCAGGATTGACTTGCAATGTCTAGCCCGGGTGAGGGGATGGGCAGCACAAAGGCTTCTTATTCACCAATCCTGACAGTCTTTCCCAGGCCCAAACACCCTCCATTCCCTGACAGCCATCAGTCAAATGTCTGCAGACACAAACTTCTAGAATGTGGTTTTAAAATATCAATGTCTTAAACACAAAGAGCATAATACAGTGTTTATCTGAGGAGAAAAGGAACAGTAGTAATCTCTCACAGATATACCCAATCATCCACTGAAACCAGGCTTTATCTGAAAATGTATTTAAAATTTTAAAATTTGAAAATAGACAGAAGAACAGAGTCCAAAGTTTATTAAAGTATTTTCATTGAATGTAAAAAAATAAACAAATAAAGAAGGCCCTTAATAGTTTCCTAAGGTTGCACTAACAAGAAACCACTGACTAGGTGGCTTAAAACAACAGAATTTTACTGTCTTAGTTAGACGTCCAAAATCAAGGCTCAGCAGGGAGATGCTGCCTCCCAGAACCAATGGACGTATCCCTTTTGCTTTTTCTTGGTTTGCAGCTGCGTAACTCCATCTCTGCTCCATATTCACATGACATGCTCTCTGTGTCACCTGTCTTCACATGGCCATCTTCTTATAAGGACACCAGTCATATTGAATTAGGGGCCCATCCTACTGCAGTATAACCTCATCTTAACTAATTACATCTGCAATGGCCCTATTCTCAAATAAGGTCACCTTCTGAGTTACAGGGGAGTAGGACTTCAACATTTTTGGGGGTTAGGAGGGGGCACAATTTAACCCATAACAGCTCCTAAATCAAAGAAGGGGCTGGCTATGCGATAGATCTTAGGCAAATGGAGCTAAGAATGCCTATGGGCCAGCTATTAAAATGTTACAGACCCAACTCTGGCATTGTTGCATCAGTGAGAGAGTTCCAAAAACATGGGTGGGCTAAGCTAAAATGGTCTCTCCTTCACACACAAGCATTCAGGATAACAAAGAAACAATATAGGGGAGCTCGGAAAAAAGAAAGGATTCTTTCCAGAGGTTGAAAGTGAAGAGAGAACTAGAAGTCAGATTCATGAAGGAGTACCATGCCCCAGTAGACAGATGCTGGGCTTCTCACCACCGTGCAGAAGCAGACCATTGAGCTGTGAGTGAGGTGGAAAGCTGTGACCGAAATGTCTGCACAAAGCCACATAGCGTGGAACGGAAAAACCTCCACCCATCAGTTCAAGAAGCTTGTTACTTAATTGGATGCTAGGTGGATAAACACAAACTACCTTTTCCCACTTGTATACTCCTTTTAAACCCATTTTTATAAGTTGTACTCCAGTTTTTAAAACAGCTGGGGGGGTTTGTTGTTTTTTAAGATTTATTTTTATTGTTTTTTGACAGAGAGAGAGAGAGACAGAGAGAAGGGGGAGGGCCCAGAGCAGTCTCCATAGTTGATTGCATTAGTTTTCCATATAGTTTCACTCCACAGGTGGGCGCAGGGCTGCGCAGGGCAGGAACTGGGCCGGGAGCCTCCCACATAGGCCCCTGGCAAGAACTGACCTGGGGGCACACCCCAGATCAGCATATAGGTCTGCCTGGGCCGGGGCGGGATTCAATCCTCGAGCCAGGAGACTACAAAATGAGTGCTTAACCTGCTGAACCATCCCAGCTTCCCCCAAACAGCTGTTTTTTAAATACTGACACCTTTGTTCAGTGCCTAGCTTAATGTGAAATAGTGGAAATGAGGCAATAAGCTAGGGAAGAAAAATTACTATGTCAAAAGTACAAACCACAGGTTTAATTTTATGTTTGTAACAGTTAAATATTGTTGCTGATTATTTTTCACATACCCCTAAATGGCCCAGTATGTACCCCATGGGGATATGCACACACTTGGGAACCTATGTTCTAGTAGGAAATGCAAAGCCTTTATCACACAATAGTATGGGGCCCAAATTTATACAACTTACGCAATGTGGAAATCTCAACCCGAGTCGTTGACAGTAAAATTGGTCTAGGAGCAGTGAAACAAGCCAAAGAAAATGCGTAACTATTTTATGGTGGCACATCCACAAGCCAGGTACATGAGGCCTGCTCGGAAACATGAGCTTACAATAAATAGAATCCTCATGAGGCAAAGAAACCTTTCTGCCAATGCCTGCTGGGCTCACAGGAGAGGATCCTCAAGCTTTCCTCCCTTCACTGTTTTTCTACAGTGAGCCACTGTCTGCACCCCAAACAGGAGCAATCACACTCCACGTAAGTGATGTTGCCCAGCCCAACGTCTTCCTGAGGCAGCAGAAAAAAGACAACAGATAACACTCTGCAGGGGCCTTGCTGTTCCCAGGAGTCTAAAATTATCCTTCCCGGTTGATAGGATCTTATTTTCTCTGAACACATCACAATCAACCAATGTAATAACAGGCACTGGCAATTGCCTTTACCTTAGGATATTCGCTGTGGCTTTCCTTTCTTGGGGTAGAAGGTCTGGGTCTCGCAGAACTTCTTCAAGCAAATTTAGAACATTCATTTTTAGTTCATTGTTGAGTTCAAAATCCTATAAAATAAAACGACTCTTTTTAAATTGTAGTCTCAAAGGATTTAACTCCATGATATGGGATGCTGTTCCTCGAGATAAATTCTCTGACAGCTATGTATGGAAAACAAAATGTATAGACCCTAGACTCCCCACTCCCTCCAGAGATCCTGATTTAATTGGTTTGGGGTGGGACCCATTGTTGGTATTTCTGTCATGCTTTACCAGGGGATGGGTATTCCTTGAAGAGATATGTGCTTCCCTTTGTCTGGAACACCATGTCTTCTCCCCACAAATGTTTTTATTCATATTTCAGGTCCAAGAGGTGAAATGTTTTTCTGAAGAGCCTTCTTTAGCTGACCCAGTGAGGCAAAGAGCTTTGCCTTGGTGGTCCATGGTGCCCTCTATCATAATTTACCACATTGCAAGGGCTGACTTAATCATCTGCTTTCCCATTGAACCATGAGTAAGATCAAGAACTGGGACATAGCAATAGCTCAAATAATGATTTGTTGGAGGAATAAAATCTGTCATTTTGGCCGTGACTTGAATGAAGAACTTCAATATTGATACACTAAGGGCTAAAGAATAAATGATCCTCACAAACTGAGGCCATGTCAAACACAGGAGTGAGACTGAAGAGCAAAATGAGGCCACTGGGCAAAATGAGGACAATATAAGCATCAAAATGAAGATGAGAATGATAAGTATTAACCAACAGAATCAAAACAACCTGCAAGTCCCTACTGATGCTCCCAAACAGATTTGTTTTTATTGTTTTTTGACAGAGAGGGAGAAAGAGAGAGAAGGGGGAGGGCCCAGAGCAGTCTCCATAGTTGACAGCATTAGTTTTCCATATTATTTCACTTCAAGGTGGGTGCCGGGCTGCGCAGGGAAGGAAGGAGCCTCCCGGCATAGGCCCTGGCAAGAATTGAACTGGGGGCACACCCCACTTCAGCATGTGGGTCCACATGGGCTGGGCCTGGGATTCGATTCTCAGATTCTGAGGCTGCAAAGCGAGTACTTAACCAGCTTCCCCTGGATACTATTTTTTATTTTGACATTTTGCTTTTGATTTGAAAATGTTCAAGGTATGAGGTTAAAAAAAAAAAAAAGAATAAAAATGAGAAGTTGTAGTCCTTGCACTCTTGTATTAAATGCATTCCTATAAAACACTGACGGGCAGCATGCTGGGATTGTCAGGTATTCAGAGGTGAACTGAACACAGCAAAGTCCTGTTTTCAAGGATCTTACTCTGCTGGACTATCTTTGTGCAATCAGTCATGAACATGTATTTTCCCTCTCACATTTTAACTTTAAGGAAAGTGATTCTGAAGCACTGACATTCTGAATCCTTTTAAATGATTTGAGAGAACATTACTAATAGCAATGAATCCAGTTAAAAACAAAGCAAAACAAAACATACTTTTACTACATCTAGTAAGTTAGGGGCAAAAAGGTCCATAATTTCACAAATTGTAGACAGTGCAAAAGTCTAACCTAATTTGTGCCTCAGCTTGTTGTGTAATACATTTTCCTTAATATTTCACCTTCACTGTTTGACAATTAATGCCATTTGTTTGGGAACAGGAGCCATCAGGGCTCAAGGCAACAGAAATACTAGTATCTCTTACCAATCTTAGGTCTTCAGATATATTTTCCTAAAATTTCACCCATATTGTCCAACACCTTCTTGGCTATTGATTTTTCTTTTGAAATGTATGCAAGAAGAAAGTGATATTTTGCTGTGTTTGTTTCACTCTCTCCCCCATTTCAAAGTAAAGGGGATGATGTTTGTAAACAGTTAATGATCTCACCTACTTCAATCTTCATGCACTACCAAAAAATTTCTCAGCCATCAGGAGCCTGTTTTCTTAATGAATATTTGATTATTTATTAGTGAGATGACTGACTCTTGCTGTAGGTGTCTCTAATGATATTAAATAATCTGACCATCATAAATGGATTATGTGAAGGACATCAGGCCAGTGTTTGGACCTTGCTGAGGGCTATGGTAATTAGTGGTTAAATCAACAAGCACCATTAAGTACCACTGTGCCCCATCCTGGGCTCAACGGGGGGAATATTTCTGAGACCTTAAATAGGTAAGTTGTGTGAAAGGTTTTCCACGTGACTCTGGTAACAGTCCTTTATACCTGCATTTCTCAAACTGTCAAATGTCCACAAATCACAGATTCTGATGTACCGGGTCTGGAATGTGGCTTGAGATTCTATTTTTCTGACAGACTCCTAAGTGATGCTGGTTCACACTTGGAGTAGCAAGACTTTACCATTTAAAAAAAAAAAAAGATTTTTGTATGCATATTAGAGATGTCTTAATAGATTTATTTGTTTTGTGAAAAAACAAAAACACAACTCCTCAAAAACTGACTAAAACATCTGAATCCTCTGATGTACTACCTAGAATATAAAATTTTCTTTTTGACCAATGCTTGTAAATTGCGGAATTGGCCATTCAAAAGCCCCTGTTAAAAACATACCAACTGCTCCCCAATAAAATGAAGTCTGAAACAGCTAAAAGTCACTCTCCCTATTTAAATGCACGGGTAGAGTATTCATAATAAGCCTGCCTGGCAGCCATTTTGTAACTATCTAGATAGAATCTAATTTTTGGCTGCATTTCCCTAGGCCCAGAAATGGGAAATGAGATTACTAGGCGGGGGAAGATCTCCGGCTTCTCCTTAGAGGCAGCACTGGGGCGTGCCCACAAGGTGGCGCTCCTGGGTCGTCCGGCTATTCGGAGTTGGCATCGCCTTTTGAATGGGATCTGCAGGGCTGGGTTCGGAGCAGGGCCCTGAGGAGGGAAGCTGCCCGCTGAAGGTTATCTCACAAAGCTTCAAGCGCCAGGTGAGCGAGCCTTGCCTGCGGCACCAAGAGGACCTGAGGCATGCCCTGAACTGATCACAGCAAATTTACTTAGGCTGCTTTTTAAGGGCTATGCCACAGAGACCTCCCAGAAAAGGTGGCTATCAGTCATTTAGTATTTGATAGCTGCCTTGGGCTGGTAGCTTGGGCTGAATGACTCATCAAACAATAGCTGGTTACCATGCCAAGACTGGATCTATTATTTCTCGCCTATACTAAAAACCATTCCATCTCTAAAAATCAAGATCTCTCAATAGAGATCTTGAGACTTGGATCTGTATTAATAAAACTAGATCACACAACAGAAAGAATAATCTGTGAGGCAATAAATCAGATTCTCCAGGACTTTAAAACTAATCTCTGTTGACAGTTTAGGCATTTTGGAAATTATATTCATTCTTTCAGGAGAGCAGGGTAATCGTTAATAATATACTACATATGGCCAAGGGAATTCTAGAACATTGGCAAATTTTGATTCAATAAATATAGTTTGAGAGTAAAGAGAATTATGAGAGTAATTTTCTCACTGTAATTAGTACAGCGTATTCCTAACAGTGGCCAGTTTTCTCGAAAGGAAGTGTAAATACTGCAGAGTGGAATAAAACCACATCAATAATTTTAAAACCTGGACCAAAGGGCTTATAAAGAAGGGACTGACGGTGTGTTTGACCTAATGATTTTCAAGAAAATGAAGGCATGCTACTGTTTTCTGTCTTCTTTGACGACAGAGTTTAAATTGTGGTGTCAATTGAGGTTAGATCTGGGGCCACTTTATCAACTGGGAAACTGGGCAAAGATGCTCAGTGATCTTCCCAAGATCTATGCAAATTAACCTTGAAAACTCTAGGCTGCATTCCTCTGAATTCTTCATTTTAATAAACTAGAAATAACAGGCCTCAGTACCAGTGTGGCTTTCAGCTCTTCTGAAGAGGGGAAACTTTATCCAGAACTTTAAGATGGCAGCCCAATCCCAGGGGAGATTGTGCTGGTGAAAAGCTGGCAACGGAGACCCCACACAGCATCTGCTTGGCCTGGTCCAGCCACCACCACGCCTGGTATGCTGGCCTTCTTGCCACCTCTGGGCAACCTGAACTCTGAATCGGGCTTTCTCACTGGAACAGTGAAAGGCAGGGTTTTCCAGCATTTCCCGTCACCTAACTACAAAAATATTTTTAAAACCTTTTTGTTTGCCACTACAGAAAGAACAGCCCAATTACAAAACATGAGGAAAGGAATTAAATTTGGCATGAAACTCTTCAAAGCAATACAATAGTAATCCTAAACTTTCCAGTATCTGTTCAACACCTACTACTTATTAATTACTCGTAAGGCTTTAGAATCTTCAAAGAGGAACAACAGAACATATAGGAAATGTGTACCTATCACATAAGAGTTTACATACCAGGAAAAGGCAGTGGAACCCAGATAAAATTATTAAGCCCCAAATTTGATAAACACAGGTGTTCCTAGTGGGCCCCTAAATATTTGCTGAATGAATGAACGAAGGGTCATGGGAAGGGTACCTGACTTTGAGACAAGTGGTAATAAGTGACCTAACTGTTCTTAAGCTGGCAGTTTGGAAAATGATTTTAGCAGATGTGAAGTGGGAGGCTACCAGGAAAAGGCACAGTGCGAGATGTGGAAGATATATTAGAGCAAAAATAACTGGGAAGAGGCAAATGGCAATGAATGACACCAACTCAGCAAGAAGAAAAAAAAAAAAGGAAAAAAAAACCACACAGAAGATCATTTATTCGATCATTGTCTAACAAATAACTGCATTTGAATGCCTTTCTAAAATTCAGCCTCTAGACCTGAACAGCTGTGCTTATAAGAATTTTAAAGATTGCCCCACAACCCTGAATCAGATAGCTCACACGCTTACAGCTTAAGCTCAAAAGAGAATCAGTCAGTTTAAAAAGAATCAGGAAAAAAAGGGAATTTTTCCAGATGCTATGCTTTCCATTGGTTTCCAGATAGGTGGTTAATTGGCATGGATTGCCAATTTAAAACTTTTAAAACTGAAAAAGACTGTCGAACAAATGAGTAATTTGGAAGGGCCTGCCTTTAATCTGATTTTTAAAAATTGTCTTAGTTAATAAATGCTATATGGCTAAATAAATAAATAAATAAATAAATAAATAAATCTTTGAGTTCAACTCAAATACAAGCCTTAGGAAAATTCTAGGAAGTGGTCTAGAAGTTATACGTTGCTCTCTCTAGGCCTTGATTCATAAGAGGGAACAACAGATCAATAAAAAAGCTGATAGGCAAACTCTACATCACGCCTTTCACCATGGAGAAGGAAGACCCAGAGTCATAGGAATGTGCTGGAAGTAGGAACTTTGATGTTCATCTAGGGAGAAGCTCCATGCAAAGAGATTAGGAGACAGGTTGTCATCTGGGAGCAGAGTAAGCAGGAGAGGAGCGCAAAAACAAGGCCACAAGGGAGGCAAAACCTCAGGACCCGAACAAAGCAGTCGATGCCCCATGATTACACTGGATCCTTGGAGCTCCAGGGTAGCTCTTAAGTGACAGTCGCTGACCCCATGAAGGGTCTGGGGACTCAATCGTGCTGGCATATTCTGCAGAAAGGCTGCCAAGCTCCCAGACTGATGATGAATGTACAGAACATGAACCAGGGAAAAGTAAGGGCTCCCCACCGCACTCTCATCAGAGATGTCTCATGACAGAGATAAGAGATGGATGTACATAAAATCCCATGTTTGCTTGTCAGTGTTCTCTTTGTTAAGGAAATCCATCCACAAAGCTTAAAGAATCCCACTAATGCTGCAGGGAAAGCTAAATTTTTGTCATGGCAACTAACAGAAACTGCAAATAAGTTCCATTTAAGACACGGGCTTCTTAAACTCTTAATTCTCTTTCACACCAACTTAAATAAATCCTGTTGTAAATGTCTTGCCATGCTTTTTTTTTTTTAATTTTTATTTATTTTTGACAGAGAGAGAGAGAGAGAGAGAGAGAGAGAGAGAGATACAGAGACAGAGAAAGAGAGAGAACTGAACTGGGGGAGCTCCCAGTTCAGCATATGGGTCCGCACGGGTTGGGATTTGATCCCCGGACCCCAGCGCTGCAAAGCGAGCGCCTAACCCATTGAGCCATGCCAGCTTCCCCTGCGTTTTTTTTTTTAAAGACAAGTATGTAAAGCTTAAAGGATAACAATAGGGATATATAAAAGATAAGAAAAAACTTAAGTAGTTAAAGAAACTAGGATCTTCTTACTTGGTTGTTTACCTGGACCAGAGAAACACAGTGAAACAGTGAAAATTTATCTTTAGAACTTAAAAAAGGAAATCTATATTACCAGATAATAATTTCTTTCATTTTATATTTTCCAGATCAATCTGACACATAATTAATTTGTTCATAAAAACCCCATCGAGATCATTTTACCAATTTTTCAAATGAGGAAGCCTGCAAGCTAACATTGGAATCTAGATAGAATTCAAGTTTCCAGATTTCTCTCCCCACCTGAGTCCTCACCAGGAACTAAAGTGACATGTGATGCCTAAGGCAGTGTGTTCTGAGGGGAGAGAGAATGAATGTTGATCAAATAATCAGGCAGGATCGAATACAGCAGTGTGAAAATAAGCACAGCTTCTGTGTCCTGGGAAGCAGGAGGAGCAAACAGAGCTGAAGTTGCTGGCCTAATTAACTAGAACACTCTCTATTTCGTTTTGGCTGCCTTCATGGGAAATCTGAGTTTGTGAACAAACACTGGTTTGTACCTGGTGGACATTTGGGATTTCTGAGCTTAGCTATGCAGAGGTCAACGGGGAGTGATGTGGACAACAATAAGCAAATGGGCACTGACTGATAGGATGAGACTAATAACAAAGACTGTAGCCGGTCGATTATCTTCCCATTGGAGATTGTATAAAACCATTTGCAAAGTTGAAGCAATAAGCAATGAATTGTCATCAAAACAAAGCATTTTCATAGCTGCCAGCATCTCACATTGCCACTAATTTCTCTCTTCTTGTGCTTGGTCCCCATCAGCCCCCACTGTCAGGGGACAGGCCCCAGAAGCTGCATTGTACTCTGGGGCCCCGGAGCCATGGGGCGGCATCCTGATCCAGCTGTCAGCTGGGATGTGTGAGGTCCCAAGAACAGTGGGGGTTTCCTGACCCACCACCATGGACAACCGGCTCGGGGCCAGCGTCCCATGGAAGTTGGCACAGAGCCTGCTAGTCACCGAACACAGGTGGCAGCTACTGCAGTGGCTGTCAGATGGGAGGGAGTGCTCTCCCCACATCAACGCTTAGAGAATACAAATGCTTTGTTTAAGTAATACAGTAACTTTTCTAAGGAAAGGTTCAGAAACAGAGAGAGACAGACACAGCTTTGTCAGTGTTTGCATAGGATAGTCTCACTGTTTTCAGTCAGAAGTGGCTTTCTGCATTTTACACTTTGAGTCATCTGTATCCTGGAGTTGGCCAAGGAGATGAGGGGGCTGTGAACTTAGGGGTGAAGGGCATGAGCCGGGCAGCCCAGCAGCCCGTGTATGAAATTGGTTCCACAACTTATTGTCTGTGGCATCTCTCTGGCCTTTAATTTCCCTACTGGTGAAACAGGGATAATAATATCTACCTTCTTTCCCTCAAAAGGCTGGAGTGAGGAGCAAATGGCTTAATGTTTGAAAACTGGGATGCTGGGATAGCTCAGCAGGTTGGGTGCTTGCCTTGCAACCACAAGGTCCTGGGATCACATCCCGGGCCTGACCTGTGCAAACCTATATGCTAAACCGTGACACAACTGGTAACTGCCAGGATGGTGGCAAAGCTTCTCAACTCCTATGCAGGAGGCCCCCAGTTCGGTTCCTACCCTGCACAGCCCCACATACACCTGTGTGGAATGAAACCATGTCACAACTAATGGTGTACAACTATGGAGACTGCTCTGGGCCTTTCCCCCATCTCTTTCTCTCTCTCGCCTTCTCTCAAACAATGACATAAATGTTTAAAAAAATGTTTGAAAACTGCTTAAAACAGTGCCTGACACATAGTAAGTGGTAAAATATTTGCTAGATACTTTTCTTAAGACATTGGGAGTCTGTTATTCGTAAGACATCCTCATAGAGGAAGCTGCCTTCTAAACGGGGTCGGGGAGGGTTAGGTTTCCAGGTGCCCTTCAAGAACCATGTGCCCCATGTCATAACTAAGACAATCTCAAACCTCAGGCTGGCTCAGAGAACATGTCTATGGAATCCAACGGCTCTTCCTCCCAACTCCGTACCAGTGACACACGTCCCCTGGAAGAGGTTGAGGAGAAGACTTGGGGAAGGGGGCAGGAGGTCGCAAAGTCCCGGGCAGCTTCTGAAGAGAGAGAACAGGAAGCCCCCCACACAACGGAGAATGCAGCGGCTCAGGGAGGCATTCTTGCTCCTGCAAAGAGCTCGGAGCTCAGGAAGCCGTACTCTGAGGACTGCCTTGCATGCGGACAAGAAGACCCAAGGCTCGAGAGCAGAGACTGGGCATCGAGTGTGGTTGGGAAAGTGCCCCATGGCAGACTGGTAGGAGTGGGTACAGACGAGCAGGGTGCTGAGCCTGTGGACCAAACAGAGCTTGGAGCCGGCCAAGAGCTAGCAATAGAGGCAACAGGAGCTGCCTGTTCAGGGGCTGGTTTCTTTACGCATTTCATTCTTTCACCCACGTCAAAAGTCCATACTGTGCTTGTCCTGGCCCAACTTCCTTTTCAGATTTGGAAGAAAGAATAAATCTGGACTTTAGTGCTCTCATTTGAGGCTGGATTTCATGTTTTACTAAGCAATGCCACACATTAAAAAATGTACACAGGCCCCCAGTTATCTGTCAGAATGATGAATGGAAGACAAGAACTTCATAAACTCACATTTTAAGACACCCCGATCCAGGCTATCACTGCAGCACCCACATTTCCACCTCAAGTTAGTCAACAGCACATGTTCGCACTGCACGACTGACCCAGACCTGCAGGCTCGAAGCCCAAACCGAAGGATGCTCACTGTTAGCTTTCCTTACTCAGCAGAGGCTATCATCTGAGATGTATAATCCCAGATGCTACAGAAAGGCTTTGCTTTTGTCTATAGAAACCCCGTATATGGGTGTGCCCCTCTTTAGCAGGCTTATTATTAGGGACACGGTGGAAAGCACCCCATTGCTTCTGTTTCAGAGGAATGGGACACCGCCAGAGACAGGAGGGAGTTCTGAGCTGGACATAGGAGAGAGAGCTGGTCTGGCTTGCTGCTTAGTTCTGAGTGGTCTAGAGATGTACAGTTATTCTGTAGCCATTCGCCACATGTGGCCATTTAAATGAAATGAATGAAATTCAAATGATTAACACTCCAGGTTTTCAGCCACAGTAGTTACATTTCAAGTGCTCAGTGGGCTACATGTGGCTGGAGACTACTGTAGTGGACATGGCAGATATTGAACATTTCCACCCTTACAAAACGTTCAGTGGGCAGGGCTGCTTGGACCTCTCTGAGACTTAATCACTTTGCTGATTAAATGAATAAAGGTCTGGGTTTATACCAGATTCTACCCTCACAGGGCTGTACCAAGAAGAGCCACCAGTAGTGCTTTGAGCACCATCTGTAATGGTTACTCTAATAGGTATTATCTCACGTAATCCTCATTATCATTAGATGTAAGTAAGTGACATCATCCCACTTAAAAGGAAGAAGAGGGAAGCCGGAATGGCTCAGCAGGTTAAGCGCTCGCCTTGCTGCCCCGGGATCCGGGGATCAAGTCCCAGTCCTGGCCCTGGCCTGTGGCATGTTTCCCATGTGGGAAGCCCCCAGTTCTAGGGGTGCGCTGTTTCTCATGTAGAAGGCCCTCGGCTTGGTTTCCCACCCTGTGTGGACTCACATCCACTTGAGTGGAATGCATCTATGTCGACACTGATGATGTACGGCTGTGGAGACTGCTCTGGGCCCACCTCCTTCTCTCTCTCTCTCTCTCTCTCTCTCTCTCTCTCTCTCTGTCTCTTTCTCTGTTAAACAATAAAGTAAATCTTTTTTAAAAAAGAAAAAAACATGGAAGCTTGGAGGAGCTAAACAGTTTGCTCAGCCACACAGCTAAGAAATGATAGAGATTTCAATCTGGATAACTGTGAGCCTGCCACTCTCCCAAGTTGGCCTGTACTTCCTGTGTCGTGAACAATGATGATGCCATCAAGCACCAGTACTACTTCTCGTTATACTCTAGGCCATCCTTCCCTACCCTGAATGTAGTTTGGGGCAGGCACCAAAACCCTCCAGAACCTTTTAGTTACAAGAATGATCTTGTTTCTTCAATGCCAATGTCCAGTTCACGATATTATTAATAACTAAAATTCCAGTTCAGCCCAGAATAAGACATTTCCCTGGTGCCCTGGCCAGGCCTGCTTCAAGCCTGCAAGCCCTCCCAGGAAGCCCCTTCTCTCTCTAGCACCTCTATCAGTTCTGGCCTTCCAGGCTCAAGCCCTGGAAAAAGAACGCAGCCTGCCACGCTGGGGCAGGGCTGTTCCCTCTAAGTGTGGCAGATGCACAGTAGCTAGTTCTTCCTCTTATGGGGCACGCAGTGGGCCTTGTGGAGCCTTCTCTGTTGGAGACTTAAGCCAGCTATGCTGACTCAGGCAATGTCTGATCTCTTGTGGATCACTTCCTTCAAGTCCCCTTAGGCCCTAGGCTGCCAGTGTTCTACTTTATCCAGACTCTCTCTACTGGGGGCGTACCAGCCTGTACGTAGTCATCTTGGGCAGGATCCAGGGTAACCCAGACCAGATTCCTCATGGATCCACTTGTTTCACAGAAACACTAATGAATGCCGCTCACTCCCAACAATCCCCTTCTCTTCACTTTGCCCCAGCAAGTCCCTTTCACCTTTACACAGGGGAGGGGGGTTTCCTTGAAGCTTCTCTCATGTGGCTTGAAGTGAGAAGGGAGCATTTCCCTGCTTCCCCAGGATGGTAGGAAACATCCTGACAACTCCAGAAATTGCCCTCTCACCTCACCCACTGGCAGGGGATCACAACTGTTGGCAGGGTTGGTATCATAGTCTCTTAGCTTATCTTGCTTAGTGGCCTAGCGGCTCTCTTAAAGATGTACAGGCTTTTGCCACTGATGGTACCTCCTGCTTCACCTTTGGTCCTCCGCCTGAAAGTCAGAGACCATCAAAAGAAGCAGATTTCACCGCCTGTCACACTAGGTTTTCCGCTAAGTGCAATGGGTCTTAGTGGGCGTCTTTCCCCAAGGTCTGGGAAGCTCCAGAGGTCAGTTCTTACTGGTGAATGAATGAATGAAGTGAGAAAACAGAAAAGGGGGCAGCAACATTTTCTCCACAAACCCCTTTGAGAAGGAAACTTTTATCATGTAAGTAGGTCACTTTTTGTCTGATCTTGTGCTTTTAAAGTATTCTCCTTAGCCTACAATTAAGAAAATCCATGAGTGTTTTATTCACGGTCACGGGTCACTCAGATGGTGCCCAGAGTCTGATGAAGTGAGTCATGACCTGCAGACACAGCTGCAAGCAACTCTGTAGTGCCACTCCGTAAAACTCCTCGAATAATGGACAGAGTATCCTTTCAAAATTCATTGGTCAATAAGATAATTCAGGGGGAAATTTTGCTATACATTATATGAGAGCTGTCGGGAAAAAATCCAGCCATTGTCAATATGAGAACGGTTACATGGCTTTATACTTTCTGGACAGCCTTCGTACATACAAGGCCTTTGACAGGGATGCAAGCATAGATCGGAATTGGCTATAGTCAGCCTCTCGTCCCTCCCCCACCTGTCTGTGCATAGAAGACAAAAATATTAATAGTCACAGGAGCATCTGGTTACAAGCGCTGCAGCTCTGAATCCTGCAGACACCTTGCAATCATGCAAACGACATGTAAGGCCTCCCCGCAGGAGACACTCCAAAAGTGTGTAGAGTAGACTATGAAAACACTTCCTTTAAGTAGAGTCTCTATGCATACCGCCCAGATTTTTGGTCTATTCATGACTATAGTCTCTGTTTTGACTTGACTTAGAAATTTAGAAGGTGAGAAATGGACCTCCTGGAGAGAACAAACACTAGCAACATTAAAATATGTAAACTCGATTTGACAATGAGGACTGGGCAACTATCCTGTGCCCAGTGTTGCCAAACCCCGTGAAAGGAGACACAAAAAATGAAACAGACAAGCAAGCCTCGTCTGCAAGGAGCTTACGGGCTAGTTGTTGGGAGATGAGATATGAAAGCTGGAAGGAATTTAGTCACACGGATCTATGTTGTACTTGACGTCTTTCATGCTTTTTAATTCAACATAGCCTTTAATTCTCACCACATCCTTGGGGAAGATAAATGGGATGGTTGCTCTTCTTTTCAGAAGAGGAAATAACACCCAGAGGCCAAGTGAAGCAGGGCCCCGGGGATGATACAGTGGCGGAACTGGAAGAATACTGTCCCCGACTTTGTGCTGCTGCTCCTTCTGCCAATCACAGACAAGGCATATGGGAGAATCCCAGCTCGGCAGTGTGGCTTCACTTTTTATATAAAAGGTGACAGATTCGTGAAAAAGTACAACAAAATGAGGAAAAACTAGAGCAGAATATATTAACAAGTAAAAAAATTTTAGAATCAGAAGAAAAAGAAACACTCTATCTTTACCAAATACTTACTAAAGAAAAGACTAGAAGGTTCTAGAAAAAGAAATGAGATTCTAGCACCACACTGGGGTTGGGGGGAGATGAGAGAGACATCCTGAGGAAATTTTATTCCTCTGGAGAACCAACACCTATACCTCTGCAACCTTTTATTTCCTAAATTAAGTTCAGGGTAGTAGCTGCCAATATTAGTTACCTTTGCTGAGAAATGACACATGAATACATGATATCTCATACTGTCTCTAGATTATTTGGGGATGAATCTATACCTAGTTGCTTCACTGTGGCTTTGCTATTTTCTGTGAATTGAAGTAGTGTCCCTGGTTAGCCTACCATGTGAGAAAAAATGCAATCGTCCCCATGTTGGGCTGTAATGAAACCAGCTCTGTGGATTTGAACTGTTTCCCAATCCATTACCAGGAGTCTGCCTTAACTTGCTCATACTGCCCTCTCTGGAACTCAAATGACAACCAGAAAGCCAAGAGCAAGTCACTAAATGGAAGAGGGAAACATGGACACTAAAGCCAGCAAAAAAAATGTCCTAACGCAATTGCCAATAAGCAGAAATGTTAGAAACATCCTGCACATGTGTGGTTATACAGAGAGGGTGATGAGGACCTCACTGGGATGAGGAAGGTGAGAGAGTGTGCACATGATGAGTTCATACCAGAACAATCAAACACCAGCCACAGAACCCCCCACACCCCCAAATCCACCCACACTTGCAGAGAAGGCAAGAGGAGACAAGTGAGTGAATAAGAACTTGCTTTGGCACACCAGGGTCTTAATTTTATACAGTAATCATGTCAGGAGAAAAGATCGAATACCTGAGCAATTTCTATGATCTAATATCTGCCCCTGATGGAGGGAAAGTCCAACAAGCTGGGATTCCCAGTGTAGCCCCTCTAAGTAGAAATAAAGACAAAGTGCTTCCCTATGTATGAGCACACCTGAAGTGTAATAACAGCCCACAAAGTATCTGAACCATCTAATCAATAGCTACCATTCAGGGTGCTTTTTTTTATTAGAACTCAAGGACACCAGGACACAATCTGAATTTTTAAAAATCCTTATTTTCTCATGAATCCATTTTCTATTCCCATGACTTGGTGCTATTCACCTAATATTGCCATATATGCATATATGGACGTGTGTATGGATGGATGTATATGTACTCATATGTATATGCAATGCAGCTATCAAATCAGAGGACAACTGCATTGAAAATCTCTTTACTACAAGTGAGGGACTCAGTATACCAATCTCTTCCCACCTATGAATTCTCTTTACCCAAAATAAGATAGCCCTGGCATATGGTAATTTGCTTTGTGGTACTTTCCCAACTACTATAAGAGTTATATGTGAATTGTGAGGGATTTCTGCTTGAGATAATTAGAAGAAGAGAGCACTGGGGATTGAGAAAAGGGAAGAGAAGCTGATAGGGAAACAAGGTTCGAATGGTTGAGGGGAAGATTTGGAAGAGAAGAAGGGAACTGGGGCCAGGTAAACCTGGGTTATGATTTGTACTGTGAAGGTGTGAGTCTTGCCATGAACTTGTACAGGCTAAGCTTAGACCAGGGGAGAGAACACAGTAGTATCTGCTCAGCCTTGTCTATCGAAGCTATTTTGCATTTCTGAAGCTACTGAAGTCAATCAAGACCCACAGTCAAAAAACCAGCAAGGAATGGGATGGAAGGTCAGATACAGGAGAAACCTCATTATAATGTTTTATCTGCAATGGCAAACGGGATTTACCAAAAGCTCACTGAGATCATAAAGAGAATCTAGAAATTTCCAGTGAGCTAAGGATGGTTCTCAGGCTTGGAGTAACATAGAATCCACTTTTTACTGAAGATGTGTAAGGTGAACGTTTTACATCCTTTATTTCATGTGCTATATTTGTTTTAATTTTAATTAATATTTAAGAATTTGTAGGGGCTTACTGGTGGTGAGGTGCAAATCCTACTTGTCCGAATTGTTGAATTCTTCTACCACAGGGACTTCAGGAGGTTGGCCCTTTTGTGACCCTATCTGATGGATTGTCATTACCAAGGTCCATAAGGCCTCTGAGAATATTATGAAGTGAGACCTCAAACTCCTTGCCTTTTTCTCTACTCATTAGCTAACCCAAATTTCATGTGTTTCACATCATCTTATCTGAACCATTCAGGACACCCCTTCTCTCTCTTCAAAACTCTCCTTGCAGAGTGCTAGTCAGTTGCCTGCCCAGGAAGCCTGCCCAGAATTTGGCAGGGGGTGAAATAAACACAATGCATGCCTTGAACCAAGGAGGCAAAGAAGGACTCTGCTTAATTGTTGAAATGGGTATAAATTCTATAAACTTGCACTGAAAACACACAGATCAATAACAAGAAGGTGTTCTGTTAGTGTGGCCCAATTTAAAAACAGAATGCTCGAAACCAAAACCTCAAAGCGCATGAGGCCACGTATCTCCTGTATCCGGCTGAAAAAACACAACTTGACCAGATACCAGAGTGTCTGGTGCCAGAGCGTTGCTTTCACCTCCAGGGGGCATCTGTTGTTTAGCTCCAGGGGGCTGTTTACATCAGGGGAGCACCCACTGTTTACCTCAGGGGAGCATCCGCTATTTACCTCAGGGGAGTACCTGCTGTTTACCTCCAGGGGGCATCTGCTGTTTACCTCAGGGGAGTACCTGCTGCTTTCCTCAGGGGAGCACCTGCTGTTTACCTCAGGGGAGTATCTGCTGTTTACCTCCAGGAGGCATCTGTTGTTTACCTTCAGGGAACACTGTGCTGTTTACCTCAGGGGAGCTGCTGTTTACCTCAGGGGAGTACCAGCTATTTACCTCTAGGAGGCATCTGTTGTTTAACTTCAGGGGGCATTGTGCTGTTTACCTCAGGGAAGCACCTGCTGTTTACCTCAGGGGAACTGCTGTTTACCTCCAGTGAGCACCACTGCATCTGGCACAACTCCCCTTACAGAGAGGTCCCTGTGAATGTTGCTCCCAGGGTGGTACAGTACAGGGGCCCTGCTGGGACTCTAGCACCCACAGGTCACCTCATTTGTAGATCTGAACCAGTGGACACTGGCAGCACATTTGTGTTTGCTTTGTTCTGTGTGTGTCTCCTCCTATTTCTCTCCTTTCTACATTCCAATTTCAAGGTTTCAAACCCTAACTCCAAAGAATCAAGAGGTATTTTATAAGTATAATGACTTACAATGATGATTTTTTTTTTAAATCCTTAAAAATAATTAATGAGGCCACTGAATTACCTGTGCGTGCTTTGAGACCCAGTGACGGAGGACGTTCAGTACTCGATTGGTGGCTGATCTACGTATAATAAACTCTTTGTCGCATATTCTCTCGGTGTTAAATCCTTAGGAGGAAAAGAAACACATGCATGTTCTAGTTAAAACCAATCCCCAGGGACCTGGAAAAAAGTCATTTACTTTAGGACATGGTTAATGAAAGTCACAAATGACATATTTTGGCAGAGAGGTGCAAGTAGCTTCAGGCTATTGTGAACTCTGTTTACTTACCTATTTGCCCTCAACAGTGAGTCCAGCACACAGCTACCAGTGCAATTAAATGAAGAATATGCACATATTTATTAAAGCCACTGATTAAAGCTAAAGCTGGTCTAATGACACTTCCATGTATGCCTGTCTTGTTCTATAATATAAAGCCAATATGAAGTTTTAACAAATATTTAGTCAGCATTAGTTTATAGTTCTGCTCCAAAGTGATTATATACCAATTACGTTTGCAATACTTGCAGATGTGTTACCATAGGCAGGAAGAATAGGACTGGGGGCCAGGGGTGGGAGGAGAAAAGACAGCAAAGGCAAGGTCAGCAGTTAAAGAAAAAGCCTACTACAATCCGCTAGAACTAGATTTTGGCTTCTGAGATGGGATCCAGGATGCCATTTTATCACATTAGGGGAACTTTAATTGAATATAATGGATTATAATATCATTAGCATGGCAGAGAAGAAAAATCTCTCCTCACCGCCCCACACACACACCTTGGCTTGCTGTGACAGTTCTGAGAAAGCCAAATAGAGACAAAAATGCCCCCTCCCAAAGGGAAGGAGTGGTCAACAAGGACCCATCTAGAAACACCTAAGATACCACCCTTAAATCCTGAATGTTCCACCCTTTCATTTGAAATGCAATCAATTCCCAAGCCCACTCCTCTTCGCACAATTGCACTTCTTTGATCCTACCTGCTCTTGCTATCTTGAGCGTGTATTATCTTTCTCTAATAAATCTACTGAAAAAGTCAGGTGAGGCAGCTGCCCACTCACATGTATAAGTATAAAGATGGCTAGTCACTGAGACAAGAACAGGAAGGGTGAAAGATGGGAATGAGGAAGAAACAGTAAGATGGAAATCAAAGTGAAATGTTAAGAGAGTTGCTACTCCTTTAAAATATTTTAGAAAAAGCATTTCCCATCACATGTTCCTTTGTGTCTGTGTCAGGGGTGGGTGGAAAGGGGAGTTTACTTCGAAAGAGAGGCAAGAAAGGCGAGGAATTTTCTTCTGATCACCAAATTACCCTGTTTTCCCCGGTATAAGACTATACTTTTATCTAAAATTGTGAGACCAAATATTGGGGATTGGGGAAGCCAGGATGGCTCAATGGGTTAGGTGCTCACTTTGCAACCCCGGGGACAGAGGATCAAATCCCGGTCCTGGCCCATGTGGACCCATATGCTGAACTGGGGAGTGTCCCCAGTTCAGTTCTCACCGGGGTGAGACCCTGGCCCAGTTCCTGCCCTGTGCAGCCCCAAACCCACCTGTGGAATGAAACTATGTGGAAAAACCGATGATGTGCAACTATGGAGACTGTTCTGGGCCCTCCTGCTTCTCTCTGTCTCTGCATCTCTCCCTCTCTCTCTGTCAAAAACAATAAATAAATCTTTTTTTTTTTTTAATTGGGGATCATCTTACACACAGGAGTAACCCATGTATTGATTTCTTAGTGTTGGGTTAGAAAAATGGAGTGGGGGTCATCTTATATATGGGGGCATCTTATACATGGAAAAATATGGTATTTAGTATTATACATTAAAACCACTTAATGGGATTTCTTTATAAATTTTCCAATTATTTGCATAAATTCAAATCCCAACATCTATTACCACTTTGGTTAGGATTTGATTATACTGCTTGGATATTCTTCCTAACCGCTTCTAATAAGCATGTTCTTGGACTTTTTCATGTAGATCATAGCTTGGTAAGTTCGCAGATATTTCTTTGCTGTCCAGAGCTCATCACCTACTGCCACAAACAGGGCTCAAAAATTCTCTTGGGGGGAGGTTGGGATGGCTCAGTGGGTTGAGTGCTCACTTTGCAGCGCTGGGGACCGAGGATCGAATCCCGGGCCCTGGCCCGTGCGGAACCATATGCTGAACTGGGGAGCTCCCCCAGTTCAGTTCTCTCTCTGTCTCTGTCTCTGTATCTCTCTCTCTCTCTCTCTCTCTCTCTCTCTCGCTCTCTGTCAAAAATAAATAAATAAATAAAACTTAAAAAAAAAAAAATTTTCTCTTCGAAATTGACCAAGCACTCACTTAAGCCATTTTCAACAATGTCCATTCAGTCAGCCCATCCAGAACTATCCACAGCCAGTGGTAAAAATGGCCAAAGTAGAAGGATCAGCAGCCACAGGTAGGACCAGCCTTCCAAATGCTATAGGAACACCAAGAACCAGAGAGGGAAGGTTCCAGAGACACACCTTCCCACAGAGCAGGGCACCTCTGACACCACTCCAAGGTGGGCCAGAAGTAAAACCCAGGGCAAATCATTTAACTTGTGACTCAGGTCTTGTTCATAAAATAGGAGAGTAGTGTTACCATATAAAGTTGTAAATAAGAAATATATTTATTACAATTGTGTTCTCACCTATGCCTGGCTTTATCCACCCATCCCTTTGGCCAATTGGCCTCACAATATACTTTTGACAGTATGCTAGTTATAAGGACATGTGAGAATAGTAAAGATTCAATGGACAACAAGCTCTTCATTTCTTTCCTGAAGAACCCTTTTCACTGTTGGATCAACAGATGGAGGTCTTTGATCTTAGGGGGAAAAAAATACTCTCTTGCTTCCTTTTAAACCACCAACAATTTAACCAGATACACAGACCATCCAGCTGAGGGGCATACCAGTAGGAGATCCTGATAGATCAGGTTTCATAAAAGGGGCCATGCTTCCTCGGGGATAAAAAAACACCTTAACCAGGCTCTTGTGTACTAAGCAGACAGGTGTGGTCTTGCTATACTGCAGCATAGAAGTCCAGGCTCCTGATCAGACACTCATGCCTCCTCATTTTACACGGTTTTTAAAGCTATGTGATCAGAAGAATACTTTTCCTGGACTTGCCAGATTTCTTCCTAACTGCAGGCCACCATCTCAATTGGGGATTGCTTGGGCAATATTTATTTCTGAATTTAAACATGAACTACATAGCTAATTGGTGGCAATACCAAGTGGAAGACACTCTGTCCTAGAATCACAGACCCACCCTGAGGAGTTCTTGTGCCATTTTTTGAAATAGAAAATAGCAAGTCTTAGTGGAGTTTTAAACATCTTTCACTTGTCAAGTGTGACAGCACAACCAAACTCTACCAGGAAAGTTTATTTTACTAATATCACATGTCTGGAAAATGGTCACTCCAAGATTCCTGTCTTTAAAATTTATACATATTCTTTTTTTAGTTGGAAACACTGTTCAAAGTGGCTAACTTGGGCAACAAAAGCCATCTGGAAAAGTGCTAAGAACCAAATCACCGTACATGTGAATTTAAGAAAGAGATTCAACTTTATGGTCCTGCAGATGCGCCATCTCTCTCATTAAACTATACACCCCTTTGGTTGAAGGGATTTTTATCTCAAGTGTCTTTGTAGGTTGGTATTTTCTTTAACAAAAAACGTATCACCCCCAATGGACACTATTTGAAAGTGTCTGCAGATGCTCTATAACTGAAATAAGACCATACCTTCACCATATTACTACGATGACTATGTATTTGAAATCTATCATAGTGTGGAGGGATTCAAGAAAGTAGAAAATAGAGAAAAACAGAGAAATTTTCATTTTATTCTTCAAATAATGTGATGAGCAAATGTTGCATAGTAGCAGGTAAGATACCAATGAGGCAATGAACAAATGCATTATTTGTGTGTGTGTGTGTGTGTGTGTGTGTGTGTGTGTGTGTGTGTGTTTTAACCGCTTTATGAGTGTGTCTTTCTCCTTTAGTTTTCAAGTTCTATGTACTCAGGTCAACCTGAGACTTTCTCTAAGTGTAATTAATTGTAAACAATGAAAAAACACATCCTTATTGTCTGAGGAAAAGAAGTTCAACTGGTTGGTCTATATTATTTGTGATGAAAAAATAAATGAAGAATGGTAAAATCAACATCTTTACTTTCGTCTTTGAAGGAAATCAGTAACTGTCAGCTGACTTGTCCTTATGGATTTTGAAAAATGTGTGCTGTTTAGATTCCTAAAGAAATGATTATATAATACTGAGTTTAAAATAAAACTTACTGAGAACCTTGTGTATTTCTTCTTTTAAGGCTCACAATTAAAAAATAAAAATGTAGTTCTTGCTTTTTCAGATAAGAAAACAAGCTCAGAAAAATTCAATAGCCACCTAAGGTCACACACACAGAAAGCAAGAGCAAAGTCAGGATTTGTGGCCAGATTATTCCATTTTAAAACCCATACTCTTCCCACCGAAACACAGTGCCTGCAAGGCTACTCATGGGAGTGCAAGCTGCCCCTATTTGTTGCTGTATAATGTTCGGGCCTCCTGTCACTGCTGTCATCAGGTTTGGTGCTGACATAGAAATACAACAAGAACATACTGCCAGTACGGAGAGCGAGGGCGACTTCTGCCAAAGCAGACTGGGGGCATTTGAAGAGTTGGTGAGAAGTAAGCTACAGAGTAAGCAAGTTAAAATGACTTCACAAGAAAATTGCTGAGGCAAGAAGAAAAGATCCAGGCTAGAAACTTAATGGTGACAAATGTCTGTGGGAGACAATAACTAGAACCAGTTTGGAAACTAAAATAGAACAATGTTTGTTTGTTTGTTTGTTTAAATTAAGATATATAATACACTTGGTCAGAGTTCCTTGACCAAGCAAAACCAGTATTAACTAAAAAGGCCTGTGTAAATACAGAGAATGCTCCAGAAATGATTATTAATAACATGAAGAACACTAAAAAATAAAATAATAAAACTTCAAATTTCCTGATAGTCTTCTGCCCAACGTCATAACCAACTACTGAAAAAGAGAGGAAGATTTTTCTGTACGTTAGTTTGAGGTCCCTGATGGGCACTCACCCACTGCCTCTTCTGGGTACGATGTGACTCAGCCCGATGAAGAACAATATTCATAATCTTAGCATACAGTTGATTTTCCACACAAACAATAGTTTTTAAAGTCCTTCCATATTCTGTCTACAGAGTCCTCTGCATGCCTCTAGAAATGCTTTCTCATAGGGATGGGGAGAATGAATTATAGCTTCTTATCCAGGAGGCTGTGTATAAACTTCTGAAAAGTTTACACAGGTGAATACACAGGTGAGCTGCCCAATGCTCTGTAGCTTTACAAATACTTACAAATACTGTAGGGATACTTAGGACAAGCAAGAAAGACACTGCCTCGTTGTCACCTGTGTATTCACCTGTGTATTCACCTGTGTATTCAGCATACACCTGTGTATTCAGGTGGAGGGTGGGGCGGTGTGGTCATAGCATTATTTGAGATATTCTGAAGAAACCGGAATTTTAGAGATAGCTGGGGAGATGACATGAAAACTGGTCACTTTCTCCCTTTCAATTGATAACATATAAGAATAGATACAAAAGCTCTTCATGTAGAGAAACACATTTTACCACTAAAAAAAAATGAACTATACTTTGGGAGGGGGAGTAGAAGCCACAAAACACAAAGGTAGCCCATTGCAGCCAGACACAAAATATTTATGGGGTCTTTATGTCAATGACTTTCGTAGGAGCTGGGGTACAGCTGTGAACCAGGAAAACTAATCAGCTGCTCATAGGAACCTACATCGTACTGCGAGAGACATAATAAATATTGTCAGTGCTAGTATTATCTGTAAACAAATAAGGCCAATTTGAATGCTGAAAAGAGCTCTGTGGAGGGTAAACAGGCTTATGTAATGTGTGAGACAGCACATTGGCTAGGCTGGGTTGAGGAAGGCCTTCCTCAAGTAGGTGTGAGGTGGGACTTGAACGTTGGAAATGAGGTGGCTATCTGAAGATCTGGGGGAAGAGTATTTCAGCAAAACAGTGAATGAAAAGGCCCTGAGACAGCTCAGCATGACAGGAACAGAAAGCAGCCCAGAATGGTTGGAGTGCAGCGAATATTCGGGCAGGAGAAGGGAGAGGAAGCTACCCAGGGAGCAAGATTACCAAGCATCTTTTAAGCCAAGTTTAAGAGCTGGATTGTCTTTCTTTCACTCTTTTTTCCTTATCACTGGTTTATTATAAAAGGAATAGCCAGATGGAAAAGACGGATAGGACAAGGTGTTGGAAAACGGGTGTGGAGCTTCGACACCCTCTCAAAGCTTGCCACTCTCCCCAAATCTTCACATGTTCACCAACCTAGAAACTCTAAAGAGCTGGATTAAAGTCTCTAGTATTTGGAAGTCACCAGAGGGTTTTGTGCAGGGAAATCATATAATCTGATTTATACTTTGGAAAGGTGAGTCTGGCTGCTTTGTGTAGTGTGGACTAGATGGGGCAAAAGTAGAGTGAAAGAGCCGGGTATGAGGCAATCTAAGTGAGGCAGGTTTGGACAAAGGTTGAGGCAAAAGCGGTAAGAATTATTAAGGAGATAGAGGGGCAAAGGCTTGCTGATGGATTCGATGTGGATGTCTGTGCTGGATTGAATAGCATCCTTCAAATTCATGTCCACTCAGAACCTGTCAATGTTACTTCGTTTGGAATAGGGTTTTTGCCAATGTAATCAAGTTACGATGTCAAACTGGAGTAGGGTGGGTCCTAAATCCCATGACCAGTGTGGTTATAAGAAGAGGGGAATTTGGACGCAGACCTGCTCGGAGAGAAGAAAGCCATGCGATGACAGAAGCAGTGATTTGAGGTCTGAAGTTGTAAAGTGAGTTCAGACAGCACAGCTCTGGGAGTCTCTCCAGAGAACAGCTCCACTCTGTCTGAATACCAAGTCTGTCCGTTTCTGTCAATGTTCAGTTGTCCTCGTTGCTCCCCACTCTTGTCTTTCATCACACCACCCGAACATGCCCGGCAGCGTCTGCTTTTCCTCCTGTGCCCTGGAGGCGGCCACAGGGAGTTGGAAAGTCAGAATGCAGGCATTCACATCTATAGCTGCTGTGTAGCCTTTCATTTTTAATTCTGTACCTGCTTGGAAATTTATAGAAAGCAGAGTGAAGAGACTATCACTGCCATTCAGTTGAGTACCGAAGTGTGCAGTTTACAGACTCTCGGGGTTTTCAGACAGATTCTGAGCAGCTCGCTGTATAATTCTGCTCCAGTGAATTAGTTTAACAATGCTGACTGATCAGTGATTCGCTCCAGGTCCCTGAATACCAACAGCTTTGGATCTATCAGTGTACATGCTGAGGGTAATGACAAACAACTCACAATGCTGAAACAGCACACTACAGTGATATTCTAAGTGCTCACTGCTGGGATCATCCCACCTTGCCGCGCCACCTGTGACTTGAAGATTGCAGTCACCTCAAGAGAGAGATCAGGAGACACCTTAACTCCCCTTCAAAATCTCTATAATCCCCTCCTCCCTCTCATCCTTCACTCCTGGAGAGAACAGCAAGATGCAATAAAAGAAATAACGGGCTAGGGATTATTTAGTGGGCTTTTCTGGCTGAGTGACCTTGGAAAAATCCCTTCATCTCTCAGGGTCTCGGTTTTCCACTTTGGTAACCGTAGGTGCTTATTTAGATGCCTCTAAAGCCCCTTTCTCTGTGTTTCCTTGGACACAGCTCTGTTCTCCCACTATATATCTGATAGCCTTTCTTCCCTGGCATCATTAATTACCTGCCCACCATCCCTTTGTCCATCTTTCCTCTACCATCTCAATCTCCATGGATCCCTCCTCTCTGCTTACAAAGGCCTTTCCTCAACGCTGTCACTCCCTCACAGGTGACAACGAGGCAGTGTCTTTCTTGCTTGTCCTAAGTATCCCTACAGTATTTGTAAGTATTTGTAAAGCTACAGAAGCATTGGGCAGGAGGAATGAAGTGGCACCTTGACCCAGTAATCCACTGGAGCTTTGGTCCTGGGTGCTTCTTGGGAAAGTTGAACAGCACCAGTTCCATGCGTCAGGCTGTAGGCATGGGGATAACCCGATCTACTCCCCTGGAAGTTCCGTGACATTGAGCTGCATCAGGTGGACCCATGTGACACAGAGAGAACCAGCTCAGACTGTAGGAAAGGATGATGCATTCTTAAGAGTCAAGTCACCACAAGCACTGAGGTGTCTGCACTGGTCCCTGGAAAATGTCCCAGGGTGTAGGGAAAGTGGAAGCCAGTGGTCTAGGTGGGTTAGTAGAGATCTGTACCAGGTGCAGGGGGGGGGGCTAGGAAAAGAGCGCCAGCTTCACAGAACTGTGGACTGACCCAGGCCTCTGCCTCAGCAGCAGAGGCACCGAGGCCCAGCAGGTGGGCTCTGATTCAGTTAGGATGGGACACCTGGTCCAGAGGAGCCCTGGCAGGCAATGAGGATGGGGAAAAACAGCACGGAACACGTGTAAATATTCGCAAGGAATTCTTTAAAAGACGGACTTTCCAATGATGATCTCTATTGGATGAAGGGCGTAGCTCTTAAATTATTGTCATTTAAGTATCAGAAGAAATTGGGCCCCACTTCGAGGTCCCATGTGAAAGGCCAGAAACATTGGGTTATGTTTTCATCTCCCTTCATGTAAACGATCTGGCATGCAGTGAGGATTCAGTCAATCCTGTCCATTGTTTTCATTTTTTTTTCAATCCAAGACTGTTCATTCACTTTATCATTTGTGGATAAATATACCAACACAGACTGGTGGTGTTCATTGGAAGACTTTGATATTTCCTGAGGCAGGAGGTTCCGGAGACTCCCTGCCTTGGAATTTACCACTGCTCCCATTCCATCTTCTCTAGGGTCCATGGCCACAAAACTTAAGGTATCGTTAAAGGACTTTGAGTTTAGCAACTGAGGACTGAGAAGAGAAGCTTGTACACAGCTGTGGAAACTTCAGCCCCAGGAAAACTCCCTGCACACGAGGACAGGGTTCCACTGAGCCCCATCCTTGGGGCTCCATCTACCCTGGGGGTGGGGTGGGGGTGGGGTCTGTCTTGCATGTTTCCACAGAGTAGTTCAGACAAAGTCCATTTGTCTTATTTCAGTGAAAAATGGCTGCTCAATGCTCAATGTTGAGAACTTTCAAATAGGCTACTAACAACACTTAGAACATACTTGAGAGCTTCAAAGTTCCTTTTTGCCCTACCCAGACACTTTCACCTCACCGACCAGGACTTTAACTCCCATGTAAGAACTTCATCATTCCCTCCAGAATGCATACTTTGCTGATCAGGCCAACATACTGATTAATATGCAACTGTCAGGAGGTACCAGAAATTCCTAAGAATGTCATTCCCTAATTCTGTGTCCCTGTCACAATTCATCAGGCTGAAGAAAACCCCTTTTTAAAACCACAAATTCTTTTTTTTTTTTTTAGATTTATTTTATTGTTTTTGACAGAGACAAAGAGAGACAGAGAGAAAGGAGAGGGCCCAGAGCAATCTTGATAGTTGTATGTCATCAGTTTTCTACATGGTTTTGTTGCACACAGGTGGGTGGGGGCCACACAGGGCGGGAACTGGACTGGGGGCCTCCCACATGGGAAACACGCTCCCTTGAGGCAGAAGGCCACTGGAGCCAGGGGCTGAACTGGGGAACAAGAACCAAACTGGGGGCCTCAGAATATGAGAAGCAAACCCCAGTTCAGCATATGGGTCTGCACAGGCCGGGGCTGGGATTTAATCTTTGGTCCCCGGGGCTGCAAAGTGAGCTCTTAACCCGCTGAGCCATCCTGGCTTCCCCCAAAACCACAAATTCTGAAAGTATTTTCTATTTCACTTCCCAAGAAATAGCCAACAGTGTAGAAATGATCCAACAGGCTACCAGGTATTTGTACAAAAAATATTTTCTACCAAATCAGGCCAAAGTATTTGGTTAATATAAATATGAATTAATGAGCCATATTGATTCCTAACTTTCAGGATGGTTGACTTGTTTTCTCATCAAACTTGGCCCAATATTAAGGGCAGAGACTTGAACTCACACAGTGAATAAGTGTGGTGTAAAGTCATTTGGTTAGAAAAATAATTTTCCAAAAGTAAACTGACTTCTTCGACGTGAGATTCTACTGAAAGACTATAAAGTATACTCTAAGCCTCTGGAGTAAATGTGTCCTGTCCTGAAGTCATGAAGATGGCCTTTGTGTGCTTCTCTCAAATTCAAGCCTCTTCAGAGGTAGGCGGCCACTGGGTTCAAAGGCCCAGGGAAATACACTCCAGCGAAAGTGTTATTCTAAGAATTAAAGCAGGATCACTATTATTTGCAGCCAAGATTCAGTTAGTGCTTACTTACGCCAGAGACTGAACTTGTTTGAACTTTATAACAATTCTATAAGTCAGATTGTCCCATTTTACAGAAAACAATGGGGAGAAAAGAGGAGGAGAGGGGAGGG
>PVKE010003698.1:0-64663 GCA_004027555.1 Craseonycteris thonglongyai | reverse complement strand
GGGACTCACAGAGGCCCTGGAGGGTCAAGGAGGGCTTCCTGGAGGAGAGAGATTTCTCTGGAGCCTTGAAATACATGGAGAGGACTAGAAGATACCTTGGAGTATATTCTAGATGGAAACTGTAGCCTGAATATGAGCTGGGAGATATGACTATTTGGAAAACGTGAAGTGGAAATAATCAGAGGCTGCCTACCACACCCAACAATGCTGTGTGGCTGTGGGTATCACCCAACCACTCTCAGCCTCAGTTTCCCCATTTGTGCTCCCATCTGAGCCACAGTCCAGGACTTCCTGATAGGTAGCTGGGGGATGGTCCCTTTTCTAATCCATTAGTCTGACGACCTCTAACTTTGGCTTCAAATCCCTCCAGAATGTTCCAGTTGAAAAGCATTAGAAACAATGCAAATACCTATCGACAAGAGGATGAACAAATTGCTCTATAGTCATCTGATAGGATGCCATACAGCATTGAAAATGGACAAACTACAGCATGGACAAATCTCAAAAACACCTTAAGTGTAAAAACCAGGCTGCATCAGAACACCTACACAGTGATTCCCCTTTATATAAAAGCCTAAAACATATAACAATACATTGCTTTGGGATACATATTTATACAGTAAAGCCATCACACATACCAAAAGAATGATGAACACAAAATGCAAGATTATAGCTGCCCTTTGTGGGGAGAAGGAGAGAGAGACATAACTGGGTGCAGTGCAGGGAGCTTTCAAATACTAGAAATGTTCTATTTCTTAAGCTAGATCAGAGTCACCTGATTTTGTATGACCTGCAAGCTAAGAATGGATTTTATGTTGTTGTTTTTTTAAGATTTATTTTATTGTTTTTGACAGAGACAGAGACAGAGAGAGGAGGAGGAGGGGCCCAGAGCATTCTCCATAGTTGTATGTTATGAGTTTTTTGACATAGTTTCATTCCACACAGGTGAGTGCAGAGCTGCGCAGGGCAGGAACCGGGCCAGGGGCCTCCCACATGGGAGGCATGCCCTGTGAGCTGGAGACCAAACCAGGGGCCTCATACATGGAAGCTTGCCCCAGCAGGAACTGAACTGGGGACCCCGCCATGGGAAGCACACCACAGTTCAGCCTATGGGTTCCCACGGGCCGGGGCCAGGACTGGGACTTGATCCTTGGACCTTGGGGCTGCAAAGCGGGCTCTCAACCCGCTGAGCCAGCCCAGCATCCTCAATTTTACAATTTTTAATAGTTGAGGGGAAAAAAATCAAAAGTGGAGGCCTGTTTCATGACCCATGAAAAGTATATGAAATTCAAATGTCAGTGTCCCGGAATAAAGTGCTATTGGCACACATTCGTACCCATTCATCTCCTGCATAGTGTCTGTGGCTGTTTTTGAGCTGCAGTGAGTGAGTTGAATAACTGAGTCCAGCTCTGTCTGCTCTCCAAAGCTGCAAATATTTACTTTCTAGTCCCTTATAGAAAAAGTTTGCTTGATGGTGGGTATATGGTGTCCATTTTGTTCTTCCTTATAGTTTACATCTAAATTTTAAATCTTTACCTAATATTGAGCCTCTCCAAATGATTCCCAGTCCCTGGAGCACGCGATGTTCTCTCTCATCCCCAGGCATTTGCACACACCATCTGTCTAGGGGAGGATCCTGGTGGGTAGGAGATCCTCAGCTGGTGGCCACCTCCTCTCATACCTTCCTCCATTGTCACATAGCCTTCTCCTCCTCTGTGTTTGTCGGCCTTTTCTTATAAGGACTCATTATTGGATTTAGGGCCCATCTGGGTCATCCAGAATGATCTCATGTTGAGATCTCTAAACTTATTATATCTGCAGAGATTGTTTTTACAAATAAAGTCACACCTACAGTTTCTGGGCGTTAGGATAGGAACATATCATTTTAGCATCCCCATTCAACTTGGTTACATTAAAACCTATTAGCCCATCTTGCACCCTGAATGAACCCCCTATGATGATTGTAACATCATGCATTGGTCGTTTGGAAAATATTAGTTCACTGAGTTATGTAGAGGTTGTCATATTTCATTACTCAATATTGGAGAGTCACAATCTTTAATATCAGACAAGCCTTTAAAGATCAGAAAGCAGTCAAGCTCACAGTGCCAGATACAGGTTTTCCAAAATTCTGATCTTCCCTTGAAAGCTTGAATTTTATCCTTGGCAACAATAAATGACAGTTGTTTATTCCTTGAAGCGACAGGCTCATTTTATTCCTTTTTTATAAAAATGTCTGCCAAACAGAAAAATCTGAGCCAGAATTTATGAGATGTTTCAAGAAAAATAGTGTTCCCTGAAAAAAAAAACAACCCAGTTTGTTCAAGTACTTTCCCTAGAAATGGCCATTGAACTTAATGCTCAGTAGGAGGGCTTTATATGTTCTTCCTATTTTGTCATGAAAAATATTAACAAGACACAAAGTCCGCTGTCATGGAATGAATTGTGTCTTCCCAAAAAGATATGCTGAAGTCCTATCCTTCAGCACCTATGAATGTGACCTTATTTAGAAATAGGATCTTTGTAGGTGTCATCAAGTTAAGATGAGGCCACCACATGGGGTCCTAATCCAATGTGACTGGTGTGCTTAGATGAGAAAAATTGAACTCATATATAAAGAGAAGGTCATGTGATGACAGAGGCTGAGATTGGAGTGATGCATTTACAAGCCAAGGAAACCCAAGGATTGATGGCTATCACTGGAAGAGGCAAGGAAGGATCCTCCCCTAGACCGCTCAGCAGGGCCATGGCCCTGCTGAGACCTTGGTTTCAGACTTCTGTCCTCCAGAACCACAAGAGAATAAATTTGAGTTGTTCCAAGCTCTGCAGTTTGTGGTACTTTGCTATGGAATGCCCAGGAAACAAATTCATTACACAAGTATTCTGAATGAACATTGACCAGCACATTCATACAATGGAGTAGTGCTCAGCCATGAAAAGTAGGGAACTTTTGATACAGGAGCGATCTGGATGAATCTGAAAGTATTATTCTAAATGAAATAAGCCTGTCTCACAAGGATGCATGCTGTCAGATTCCATATGTGGCCAATAGTCAGACCTATTGTAACAGAGAACACATTCAGTGGTTGCCAGGGGTTGGGGAGGGGTGTGAGTACAAAGTGGGCAGTAAGAGGGAGCTTTTGGGGATGGCAGAGCTATTCAGGTCAGTATCCTGATTGTGGTGGTGCTGACACAAATCTGAATATGCCCTAAAACTCAGCTGTTGTCACACTCTGCCAGGCGAAAAACAAAACAAAACAAAACAAAACAAAACAAAACAAAACAAAACCCAACTCAGCTAAAACTCAAACTGGAAGGTAAAGTCAATTTTACTGTATGTAAATTATAAAATAATATGACAAAATGAGTGAGGGGGTAAAAAGGCATATAAATTTTGTTTTTGTTTTGTTTTTTAATTGTTTGAGAGAAGGTAAGAGAGAGCCTGAACAGTCTCCATAGTTGTACATCATTAGTTGTGACCTAGTTTCATTCCATACAGGTGAATGTGGGGATGCACGGGGTGGGAACCAAACTTGGAGCCTCCCGCATGGTTAGCAGTAATCCATGTGGTTACCAGTTATGCCACAGTTCAGCTTATGGGTTTGCATGGGCCAGGGCCAGGATTCAATCCCTAGACCTCACAGTAGCAAGATGAGCACTCATTCTATTGAGCTACCCCAGCATCCCCCATTTGTTCTTTCTTAACTGGTTGACTCTCAGAGTATTTGTCTGACTTCAAGCATCTTAACCTGGGCTTCATTAGCTCCTCTTGAATCCAAGGACAAGAATTAGCGGTTCTATGGATTGTCTGAAACTAGAGGCAAAATTGTGTGTACATGTCATTTTCTAGGAAAGGGTCCAAAGTTTTATTTGAGGAGGTTAAAATGTGGTGTGTGACTTCAAAAAACTTAGGAACCACAGGGGGAAAAAGTAGGCCAATTGTTGATTTTCACTGGGTGGTCACTCTGGACCCTGCCGGGCTAGGTCCAGTGTTAGGCATCAGAAAAGAAACAACCCAGAGACTTCCAGGCTGAAGCACAGACTAGCCTGGGGCACAGGTAGCTGAATGTGGTCACCAGGAACGGTTGGCGTAAGGCATAAACAAACCTCAATAAAGTGATTAATTTGAAGTATAGACAGCAGTGGACTTGGTTTCCCATCTGTAAACTGGTGGCCACAGCCAGAGGGAAGTAGGATCAGGGCCAGGACTGGGTAGAGGCACTCAGCTTGGGCAAGACACTTAGGGGGTGCAAAAAACAAAACTAGTGATCAAGCTAATTTTTTTCCTATTTACATTCATTTTTTAAAAATTGAAGTTAAATTCACATAACACGACATTAATCATTTTTAAGTGTGCAATTCAGTGGCCCTTAGTACATTCACAATGTTGTGCAGCCATCCCCTCCATCTAGTTCCAGGACATTTCATCACCCCCAAAGGAGACCCCATCCCCTCTCTCCCCTCTTCCAGCCCCTGACAACCACTAATCTGCAACCACTATAGAGCTTTCTGTCTTTATAGTTTTGCCTGTTCTGGACTTTTTGTATAAATGGAATCACACACGGTGTGCCTGACTTCTTTTATTCAGCGCGCTGGTTTTGAGGGTCTTCTATGTTGTTGTAGCATGTGTCAGTGCCTCATTCCTTTTTATAGCTGCATGATACTCCATTGTGTGGACAGACCACATTTGTTTACCTTTCATTAGCTGGACACCTGGGTTGTTGCCATCTTTTGGCTATTGTGAATAGTGCTACTATGCACATGTGTGTGCAAGAATTTGTTTGAACACCTGTTTTCTGTTCTCTTGGGTGTATACTGTTGGCCCTGAAAAAGAGGATACCTACTAAGAAGGGCTCCTGGTGGCTAACTGGGGTCAAATTTAAAAACAGAGCCTAGCAGCCATTTCTAAACAGATGGCTCTCACCATAGCCAAACTTCAGGGGGAGGTCTGCACTAAACTGCCCGTCACCTGCACTGAACTACCTGCCTATTCTGGGTTCCCCATCTAAACCAACCCTTATAAAGGAATTGCTGGAATCGTATTGCAACCAATAGGACTGAGCCTTTCCCAGTTCAATCAGAGCTGTGCAGCTATATCTCTCCCCACCTCCCCACTCAATTAGCATCTTCACTAACCAATCAGAGCAGCTCCATTCCAAACCATCAGGACAGTGCTATTTGGACAAATCAAACTGTGACAGAGTCCTCATTAGCAGGACGGCCCAGCCAGGAACCAGGCACAGTGACTTCTCTCTGTGTCAGTTGCCCTCTGGCTCTGGGCTTACTTCCCCTTTCCACCTGAGATTGAGGGCTGTGGTTCCAGGGCTGGACCTGAGCACATAACAGCGGTCCAGTTGGAGTGGGCCTCCTTGCCTGGGACTGCCTCAGCCATCCTGTTTCATAATTGAAGAGTATGCAGTGGATGAAGTTTTCTTCTTCACCACATCCCAAATTGGGGATTCCTGTTGGTGTTGAATTTGTGCCAACAACAATGGGTTGACAGTATCTAGGGACAGAATTGCTGGATCATATGACAATTCTGTTTAGCCTTTTAAGGCTCTGTCAGACTGTTTTCCACAGTAGCTGCAGCATTTTACATTTCCAGTAGCCATGCACAAGGGTTCCAATGCCTGCACACCCTTATTTTCTACTTTTTAAATTATATCCGTTCTAGTGGGCATGAGGTGCTATCTCATTGTGGTTTTAATTCACAGATAAATAATATCTTAAGTAATATTTTTTAATCAAAGCAAAAAATCCATAATGAACAAAATATCAAAATATCAATAAAAATAGGATCCATTCCTGATTTTTCACACTCCTCTCACTTGCCTAACTGTATTTAAAATTGTGGTATGTCATTCATTATGAATTTTTCTACACTCATTTTGATTTTTTAAAATATAGCATTAAAATATTTATCCTCTTACCATAATTTAAAAATTGAAAAACTGTTTTGTTTTTTTTATTGCTTTATTTTTTGGCAACTCCCCCGCCAGATGTGCCCCACGAACCTGCCTCAAAACTCCAACCTCCATCCGCCCAGGGTTCCAGCGGCTTCCGCCTATTCACGTGGCAGCCCCTGCACTGGCCTCCAGGGGGCGCTGCTTCCCCATTCATGCTCAGCCCCGGCATCTCCCAAACAGACTGTAATGCGGTTTATTAACGTCTCCCAGCCTGGATTTTTCTTCTGTATAGTGGGAATGATAATGTTTAGCTCAGCACCTACTCAACACAAATAATCATGACTATTTCGTAAGAGCACAGATGGAAGAATATTTTACTCGCTTACTATGGATAATTTCAAACCCTCACAAAAGGAAGCAGTAATGCATAACGAGTCCCCAGCCCCAACCTCCATCACCATCACCCCGTGGCAAACCCCAACCCATCTACTTTTCCATTTGGGATTTTAAAGCAAATCCAAGTCATTCTACATATCTAATTATCCTATAAATATTTTATTGTGTCTCCAAAAGATAAACTTAAAAAGAAACCCAACTATAACACGATGGTTACACTTTAAAAACTTTGCCAATAATCTTTTAATAACTCACAGATTCCAAGGTGGATGACAAATGTATTTGACTTTCAGCTCAGCTTGAGAAAACTGTTGAATTTTTCTGAAGCTGATTTTTATCATTGGTAAACCAGGGTAGCAAAGTGAAGTCCCCAGGTCACTGAGAGTATTGGAGACAGTATGTATGTAGGAGCCTAAAACTTAGGAGTGACTCACCATATAGCAATATGATTATAGAAATATGAATATATAATATGATAGCAGTTGTTCTGAACCAGGGGGTGGAAATGGGGTCTCTGCTCCTCAGTGGACAGTGGACACTGTGGGAGTGGCGGTGCTACTTGCATCGAGTGTGTGGAGACCAAGGACACTGCTCAAAATCCTACAATGCACAGGAAGGCTCCACCCCCGAGGACCATCCGGCCCTAAATGTCAGTGCCGAGGTTGGGAAACCCTGCTCTAGAGAATTACATTTTATGGACACTGGACATATTGATTCCTTTTTTTTTTTAAGATTTATTTTTGTTTTGTTTTTGACACAGAGAGAGAGAGAGAGAGAGAGAGAGAGACAGAGACAGAGAGACAGAGAGAAGGGAAAGGACCCAGAACAGTCTCCACAATTGCATATCATTCCACATAGTTTCATTCCACAGGTGGGAGCAGGGCTGCACAGGGCAGGAACTGGGCCGGGGTCTCACCCCAGTGAGAACTGAACTGGGGGCCACACCCCAGCTCAGCATATGGATCTGCACGGGCCTGGGCCGGGATTCGATCCTCGGTCCCCAGGGCTGCAAAGTAAGTGCTTAACCCACTGAGCCATCCCGGCTTCCCCATGGACGTGTTGATTCCTGACTCTGCTACTTATTGAATGAGCCTAGTAATAAATCATAGCCAACATTTTGTGGACCTTTTGTATGACGCAAGTGTGGTTCTAGGCTCACTATACATGTGCATTTCATTCTCTTACCATCCCAAGAGATTATTGAGAAAACGTGAGCTCAGAGAGGTCAAGTGTCCCACACAAGGAGTCTTATCTCTCTGGACCTCATTTCTTCATGGGATCATAATATCCGCTTCTCGGGTTGTTGCGTGGACTGCCAATGCCAAACGCCAACCAGCTGGCACCTCATAGACCCTCAACAAATAGCATCTGCTATGTTGACTGTATTAGCCTGGCACATAACAGTTAACCTCAAAGTTTGGCTGAGTGCCCAGGTTAGCCGGGGCCTGAGAGCTACACAATTTCTTTCATTATTCCAGTTGCTAGGGGAATTGGCAGAGAGAGGCCTGTGAAGTACCTAAGACAAAAGTTACTAAGATTGCTGGGAACATGCTTTCCGGCCAGGACCAAGCCTTCAAAACTTCCTTCTCCAACCTACTTCCCCAAAGGATTCTAAATTGGCCCTTCCACCAGCAGGAGTTAGAGGGAGGCTGGAAGTCCTGAGAAAACTAGAAGGCCATTGCTGCAAGGGGCCTGCCTCTCCTGAGGAAGTGCATTCCTGCTTACTTGTCTGCAATGGCAAACAGGAGTTGAGACAGATGGATAGTTGTAGGTGAGTCTGTTGATGTGATGATTATTTACTGAGCACCTACTACGTGCCAAGTGTACCAACCTTGGCAAACAAGACCCTCGCACTTGTGAAAGGCACGTTTTCTCAGGAGCAACAAGTCGTAAACAAGCAAAGAAGAAACATCAGCTGGTGGTGAGTATTGACCGTGCAGAGAATTAAAATAGGGTGACGGTGTCAGAGTGATTTGGGAGGTCATTGAGTAATGAGGTGGTCAAGGAGAGCCTCTCAGGAGGTGGCATTTAAGCTGAAATGTGAAAGACATGAAAGCACAAAAAAATAGAGCATTCATGGCATGTGCCAAGGCCCTGACATTAAAATAAGTAGATATGTTAGACAAGAGTTTCTCAACCAGGCATTATCCTGCCCCTCTAGTAAACATTGTCATTGTCTAGAGATATTTTTGATTGTCATAGCTTGGGAGGTGAGGGTCTGTTACTGGAATCTAGTGAGTCAAAGCCAGGATGCTCCTCAGCATCCTACAGTGCACAGGACAGCCCCATTGCAAAGATGATCCAGTCCCAAGTGTCAATCATGCTGAGATTGGAAAAGTCTGGGATAGAGGAATAGAGAGAAAGTGTAGCGTGAATGTTAAGGTCAAAACCTTCTGACCCTCTTATGAGTATCAGGAGGTGATAACCAAAGGAACATGTCCATCCCCTGGAGTGGGGTCATATCCAAGGATTAGAGATTTAGAGACCTGAGGAAAACAACAGAGATTTGGGGACAAGCAAATTCAAGGTCAGGAGACTGATGAGAAGGAACTAATATAAGGCCTAGACTGACTCTGGGGCTGAGGTGAGGTCAGCAGGGTGCAGCTAAACCAGAGGGTCTGAGTGGATTGTGGGAAGGTGGCTGGATGCCCAGGCTGGCTTTGGGGGTCCCTGGAGAAGAGGGGGCTACACTAATACTTGCTCCCTGACTCTGTGCTTCCAGGCTAGTTAGAAAGTTCTCACTCTGAGCTTCGGTTTCCTCATCCATAAAATGGTGGCCCTTACTCACCTCCTGGGAGGTGCCCTTTAATCCCCTGAAATGTCCTGCCTATTAAGAGGGTCTTTGTTTACCTTGGAGCCTTGGGATATGCCAGGGAATCTGTGCTAACACTGTGATTTGTAGTGGGGACACTGGGCTTTGTGGTATCAGCTGAGCCTTTGGAGGGACTGGAGACTAAGGTCGTGTCTATGTGACCAACACCCAGTAAAAACCCTGGACACCAAGGCTCACGTGACAGTCCCTGGTTGGTGGTACACCATGTGTATTGTCATATACTGTTGGTATGACATTTAAATGCTATCTACATGACAACTCTGGGAGGGGACAACCGGAAGCTCATGCCTGTTTGTCCTGGGTGCTGCCTCATGCACTTTTCCCGTGGCTCATTTTAGTCTGTATCGTGTGTGTGTGTGTGTGTGTGTGTGTGTGTGTGTGTCTGCCTGACTCACTAACTATCCAGTGTTGAGCAGAACCTGTTTATTAATCTTTTTCATGAAACTAGTGTTGGAGTAATCTTACATTTAAGGTCGCCTTTCTGCTCACTCTTTTTGGCAATAAAACATTTACAAAAGGAAGAGACATCAAGTGTAGCTGTTTTATTTGGAGGAGGCATTTTGGAGCTCTGAAAGACCACCAGGAATGCGTCTATTATTTACTAGCATTCATAAAATATTTTCAGTGGTCAGCATAGAGTTATATAAAAACCTACACACACAGGTCCTGACTTACGATGGTTTCACTTACGTTTTTCAACTTTACGATGGTGCCAAAGTGATACTGAGTAAGTAGAAGCCGTCCTTCACATTTTGCATTTTGATCTTTTCCTGGGCTAGGGGTATGTGGTTCCATCTCTCTGGTGATGCCGGGTCGTGGCAGGGAGCCCTGGCAGCCAGTCAGCCATG
Source organism: Craseonycteris thonglongyai (assembly GCA_004027555.1). Lineage (NCBI taxonomy): Eukaryota > Metazoa > Chordata > Mammalia > Chiroptera > Craseonycteridae > Craseonycteris > Craseonycteris thonglongyai. The sequence continues at coordinate 54,680 of PVKE010003698.1, read as the reverse complement.
CGATCATGAGCGTGGACATCAGATACCCCACAGTGCGGTAATAAGTGCAGTTTTCACTTAAAATATTTTCAATTTATGAGGGGAGGCCCACAAAAAAAACCAGAATTATCTTCTGGAGGGCAGGCCCCTTGTAGTACAGGCTTCCCTCAAAAGGTGACTGTTCTAGGAACCCATCTGCATCCATGTAGCAGCTGGCGTTGTGAGAGGCTGCATTCAGCTTCCGTAAATTTTGTGGGGGATATTCTTTCAACATGATTGGCTGTTTCATGATGGGTGATTCACACAAGCAACGTGCAGCATGCAAACACACCTACCCACATTGCGCTGAGTGTTCAGTAGTTGTTTTTTTAAATCAAAACGGCATGACCCCCATGCTCCACCCTCTCTATTCACCTGATCTCACCCTGAGGAATTATTTTCTTGTTTCCCCAGATGAAAAAAAGTCCTCAAAAGGAAACATGTTGACAATGTGGAAAGGGGGAAACAAAACATGGCAGAAGCACTAAAAGGCATCAAAACTAATCAGTTCAAAAACTACTTTGAGCTGTGGGAAAAGTGTCTTCATAGTTGTATTGCATCAAACAGAATACTTTGAAGGTGACTGAAGTTTAAACGTGTAAGAATAATTACACAAGTTTTCATAAATAATTACACAAGTTTTGGGGTCTCCCCTTGTACAATGGGTTTATTGGGAATTAATCTCATCATAACTTGAGGAGCATCTGTGTAATGAAAAGTAAGTTTCCCTTTCAATCAAGGCTTCTAAACTCTCTACCCAAAGCCAATCAGTGTCAGTCTGTATACTTTCACTGTAACAAACCATAACTATGAGTAGAACCGTTTTTCCGAATCCTGTGAGTCATTCTAGTGAATCCTCGACTGAGGGTGATCTTAGAAGCCTCTGAACAACAGGGTCTTTCCTGGGTGGACAAGGCAGAGAAGGTGAGTTGTGACAGAGAAGGAAAAGGTATGAAAAAGCTCAAAATATTTAGTTGAACTGATAGCACTATTTATTGAATGCCTGCATGTAACGTGGGGACTTTGCATACTGATCTCCCCAGTGCCTGTGCCCATTCTGTTCATTGTGGACAGTTTGGCATTCATTTTGATTTTCAGGCACACTCTGCTTCCTTATGTGTTGCACTTGAGGTGAGTGCCTCGCTCTCCTCACCCTGAGCTGATGTCCGGGGAGAGAGGCCACTTACTTACATCCTCCAGGAAGACAGGACGAGCCGGCACTCCCATGAGGCCCGTGGATGCTGAGGTACTTGCACCCCTCCCTTCTGTCTCTGGTTTGTTAATATTGACAGGTGAGTGGGCAGGACTTAGATCACCAGGGCATTTTGTTTGTTTGTTTGTTTGCTTGTTTGTTTGAGAGAAAGTGTGAAAGACAGAGAAGGGGGAGGGCCCAGAGCAGTCTCCATAGTTGTCCGTCATTAGTTGTGACATGGTTTCATTCCACACAATGGATGTGGGCTGTACAGGGCAGGAACCAAACCTGGGGCCTCCTGTGTGGGAGGTGAAAACGTTCACCACCGAGCCATCCCAGAGGTTACCAGTTGTGCCACAGTTCAGTGTATGGGTTTGCACGGTCCAGGCCGGGATTTGATCCCTGGACCTCCCAGTTGCAAGGCAAGTGCTCAACCTGCTGAGTTATCCCAGCATCCCAGACAGGGCATTTTTCTTTTCTTTCTTTCTTTTTTTTTTTTAAGTTTTATTTATTTATTTATTTATTTATTTATTGACACAGAGAGAGAGAGAGAGACAGAGAGACAGAGACAGAGACAGCGACAGGGAGAGAACTGAACTGGGGGCACTCCCCAGTTCAGCATATGGTTCCGCACGGGCCGGGACCGGGATTCGATCCTCAGTCCCCAATGCTGCAAAGTGAGCTCTTAACCCACTGAGCCATCCCGGCTTCCCCGGCATTTTTCAATAAGGTATAATTGTGAGAAGGTCTTTCCCTTGTCATACAGCCCATGTTTTTGATTATTTTTTTCTCAGCTTTATTGAGATGTAATTGACATATAACAAACTGTGTAAATTTAGGTTGTACAAAGTGTTGATTTGATGCAGTTATATATTACAAAATGGTTACTGTCGTAAGTTAACTAACACCTCTATCACATCATATAATTACCATTTCTTTTTTGTTTTGAGACCATTTAAGATCTACTCTCTTAGCAACTTTCAAGTATATGATACAGTATTGTTAACCAGAGCCACCATGCTGTATATTACATCTCCTGAACTGATTCCTCTTATAATTGGAAGTTTGTAACCTTCAGACAACCTCTCCCCATTTTCCTCACCTACCCACACCTCCAGCCCCTGGTAACCACCATTCTACTCTCTGTTCCTATGAGTTTGGCTTTTTCAGATTCCACATATAATGAGATCATACAGTATTTGTCTTTTCCGGTCTGCCTTATTTCACTTAGCATAATGCCTTCAAGGTCCGTCCTCATTGTTGCAACTGTTGTATTTTGATTATGTCAAAGAGCATGTCTCACTTTGATGTAGGTGGGTTTCTAACTGCGCATAGAGACTGCTAATCTCCCTTCTTATCAAAGAGATCTGGCCTCAGGCTCCAGGCCTCCTGCAGGCAAGGAGATCTGGCTAGAATTAAGTTAAAGCTGGTTTCTCAGTTTCTCAGTACTGCTAACATTTGGGAACAGATAATTCTCTGTGGCGTAGCTATCCTGTGCACTGTAGGATGCTGTGCAGCATCCGGGAGCTCCACCCACTAGATGCAAATAGCTCCCTCTCCCCCAGTCATGACAACCAAAGTGTCTCCAGATATTGCAAGTGTCCCATGGGGAACAGACTGGCCCTAGCTGAGAACTGCTGGTTCGAATAGTACATGAGGTGCCCAAATCTCATTGGAGAGGTTAGTGAGTGCAGGATTGGATGGGGCATTCCCCTAAGTGTTCATCCTTCTGTCCTGCCCTGCCAGGGCTGGGCACCACCCCTAGCATCCCGCAGCTTCTCTCTGCACACCTGGGCCCAGGCTTAACTTTCATGGAGCCCCAGGGGTCCCAGGTGTTTGAGAGCTGGTTGATCCCTGGGGGCCCAATGCCAAGCGCCAAGAAACCACAGTTGCTGTGGTAACCACTGAGCTCTTAGGGCAAGTTTCTGGTTGGTTGAGGGGCAAACAGCTCCGGTGCCTGGAGTAGCCAACATCCAAGGCCTTGGCTGGGAGGCTACTGTCCAACATCCCCCATTAGCGTTTGCAAACTAAGCAGAGCAGTGGGAGCAGTTGGTTCAGCCCCCGGGGTGCTGGAGGTGACAGGGCTGCAGGTCACGAAGGGGTTCTTGGAGGGTAAGACTGGCATCACTCTAGATGGCCCTGTCCGGCTTGCATCCTGGGAAGGCCACCCAGTCACTGGTGTGAGGTGTCTGAGACCTAAGCCGTTTCCTGGGGAAGGATTGTCTACGTGGGTAGGCAACATGAGCATGGGTCTCCTTAGTCCGGGCACCTGCCGGAGACTTCTCCAGGGTCGGGCAGGCCCCCTCCCAGCACCTCCATCAAGCAGTGTGGCCATCTTCATCAGCTCCACAGTCTCAGGTAAGGGGTAGGACAGGGCTTGGGTTTTAGAGGCAAATGGGCCCATTTGGGGAGGTGCCAGGGCAATGGGCATGACTCTAAGAGACTTGGATGCGAATGCAGCCTGGCCAGTGACTCAGGTGGGAACTAGTGAGGGGGAGCCACCCAGACCCTCTGTTTCTTCTTCTTTAGTAATCCAGTGTTTTGATGGCGTTACTGGCAATGGCAAGTGATATTGTAACTAACATTTATGATGGACATACTACGTACTAGGCTTTAAAAGTATCACTGGGGAAGCCGGGATGGCTCAGTGGGTTAAGCACTCGCTTTGCAGCCCTGGGGACTGAGGATCAAATCCTGGCCCCGGCCCGTGTGGACCTGTATGCTGAACTGGGGTGTGCTTCCCATGCGGGAGACCCCCACCCTGGTTCTTGCCCTATACAGCCCCCACCCACCTATGTGGAATGAAACCATTTTGAAAACTGATGACATATAACTATGGAGACTGCTCTGGGCCCTCCCCCTTCACTCTGTCTCTCTCTGTCTCTGTCAAAAACAATAAAATAAATCTTTAAAAAAAGAGTATCAGAGTCTTTCCACAGCTGCAAAGCCCATGAATGAACTCTGGTCACCTTCCCAACTTCATCATGTATGATCTCCTCACCCATGTGTTGTAGTCACACTGGGCTCTGGCAGGTCCTGAACCCATAAGCCCCAGGCCTCAAAAGCTGTCGTTATTTAATTTCTGTATTTGTTTAATGCGTGGCTCCTCCCACCAGACTGCAAGCTCCGTGAGGGCAAAAACTACTAAGAGTGGTGTGCTGGCTAATGTTTAATAATCTGTTCTTCAAAAATTAAAAAACAAAATCCAGAAAACCTGATTTGCACTGTCTGCCAATTTCCATGGTGTAAATTCTCCTACCACGTTCATCTGTGAGGTGCTGATGTGACTTCATACACATGGAGTTGGGCAGAACCATGCACAAGCAATAGCAAGTAAACAAACTGAACAGCAGCACTCATGGCCAACTATCGTAAAGTAAATTGAGTATTTGTGATATCTGCTTTTACTATAACATATTCCTTCATAACTTTCCATAGTCAACAACTGGTTCACAGTATTCTTGAAGATTTAGACACCAGCTCTCCCAAGCAGGAGGGGCCACCCCTGGCATACCGTGGTGTTCATATATGTCTTATTTGCCATTGTGCCCGTAACCTTAGCAGTGTCTGTGTGTTAAAAAAGGTTGATATTTTGTGGATAAATGTAAATAACCTGTGGGACTTATAAGAGAGACATTTAAAAGAGGGACAGATAAGAGATGGGCATCCCCCATGGCAGGACCTGGGCAGCTTCTTTGTACCAGTAGCTTTGGGAGTCCTTCCAAGGACACGAACGTGACCTTGCCCTGGCCATGTGGAAAAAACAAACTTTTCTACGTTGCACTAGGTGCTTTTACTTGTAAGATTCAGTGGTTCTTGGGAAAGCTGGGATGGCTCAGTGGGTTAAGCGCTCACTTGCAGCCCCAGGGACTGAGGATCGAATCCCGGCCCTGGCCCTTGTGGACCCATATGCTGAGCTGGGGAGTGCCTCCAGTTCAGTTCTTACCGGGGCGAGACCCCGGCCCAGTTCCTGCCCTGTGCAGCCCCTCCCACCTGTGGAATGAAACTATGTGGAAAAGCCCACGATGTGCAACTATGAAGACTGTTCTGGGCCCTCCCCCTTCTCTCTGTCTCTGACTCTGTATCTCTCTCTCTCTGTCAAAAACAATAAATAAATCTTTAAAAAAAAATTTTATCTGAGGAAAAAACACAAATAATCCTTTTCTATGAGCATATTTCATATAATGTATGGAAGGTACATATTTATGCTAACAAACGATTTGTAGTGTATCTCACATGCAAATTGGACTGGGTTTATCAGATACACAATGTACCCAAACATTGCATGGAATGAGACATACTTACACCAACACATTATTTGCTGATTATCTGAAGTGCAAATTGAACAGGATTTATCCAAAATGCAAATTTATCCAAATAGTCGTGGAGTGGGATATACTTATCTTATGCTATCAAGTTAGTCATTGTTTATCTGAAAGGCAAATTTCATGAGCGTTCTGTACTTTATCTGGCAATCCTGTGCCAGGGCAACCAACCCCTCTGGCTAACTGTGTTTCCCGGGATCTGGGATTGTTAGTGCTGACACTGGACAAGTCCAGGGCGCCTAGGTCGTTGGTCTCCTCAGATCTACCTCATGTTTTTGTATCTTTTTATTTGCTGTGAAGGGCCCCAGCCTGGGTGGGGGCAAATGAAGCTAAAAGCAGAGCCAAGGCCCTGGGAAGTATCTGGGTTCTTCTGTCTAACACCCTCCATGCCATTCCTTGCAGATATGGAAGCGGAGAGAGATGCTCTGCAGAGCACCGCATACCCCGAAGTGCAGACCTTCTGCCAGAAGCACGGCCTGATGTTTGAGGTAGTCATGTGCCCCCTCTTCACTGCCTCAGTTTCCTCTGCCCGGAAATTAGGAAGAAGGCTGCGTCACACAGTCACGTAGGGCCCTAGCTCAGAGGGGCTCCATGTTTGGTTTAATGCTTTCCTGCTGAGTCTTGAAATTCACAATGATTTTTCAGTAAGAGACCCACATGTTCCTTTTGTAACAGACCCTTCAAGTTCTGTAGCTGATCCTGGCAATGGGCCTGGGAAATAAAAGTCCCCTGGAAAGGCAGGCGGAGGGATTATGACCATGGGCACTGTGATGAGCACAGGCCGTATGACCAGTGCGAGGGGCAGATGCCCTGAGACCCTGCTCCTTTCGCAGAACACTTCTTTATTGGTTTTGTTTTTCCCTGCCCTCCTGGCCTTCTCTATACGGGGCAGCTTCAGGGAGCTATGGGAATTGCAGGGTGGGCATTGAGGTGGGATGTGCTTTTTTCTGGAGTGCTGATGGTGTGCCTGTTGTGCACAGTCACCTTGGGCCCCAAGCAGAGCCTCCTGCACCTCACACCCAGCCTCAGTGGGGCTGTCACTACCTGCACATTTGGATGTGGAAACTGACAAACCATCTTTGGAGTCTCGGCTTCAGTGGATGCTGTCTCCTTGGCATTTATGACAGGATTCAGCACATTGAAGGCCCCTGGGTTATGAGACACACCATCGCTGCTATACAGGGTCCGGCAGAAGTAACACCCCTCTTTTCTGAGCTGGCAACCTATAGCAAACCTTTTATTACAAATTCTTCACGTAACAAAAGAGCTTTTTGATAATAATAGTACAGCTTCACTGCTCTCACTTGCTGTTTCTTTGTCAGTCAATCGGCCATTTTACTTCAGGGAACCTGGAACACCAAGATTACTAAGGTTACTAAGACAACACTATACGATACTATTATACTCAAAAAAGGGCGTTACTTCAGGGAGACCCTGTGTAACTGAGAACAAAGCAGTGCTGAGAATTCTACTCTGCCCCCCATGGAGCATGAAACACATCTCAATGGCAGAGGCACTAAAAAGGAAACCCTACGAGCTCTTTAATGTCCACAGGGTGCCAGTTACGTGACAAGCACTATGAACATCCTCAACTCAAAGATGGGGAGACAAGCCCAGAGAGAGGAAGGTTTTTGCCTGAGGCTGGTGGCTGCCCCTCTTTTTCTTCTCTCTTTCTTCCTCCAGTCGCATCCAGTACTATGGACCTTTTACCCTATGCTAGGGTGACCAGACGTCCCGCTTTTGGCGGGACAGTCTGATTTTTAATAATTTGTCCCGCATCCTGCAGCGTTTTAAAAAAGTCCCGATTTTTGGAAAGAATGCACGACAAGCTAGGGAACACCGGGAGATAGACCAAATTTTAATCAAGAACCCCCTCCCCGCCGGTCAGTGGTGTCCCGCTTTACCAATGTTAAAATCTGGTCAACCTTGTTCAGCCTATGGCCTGCTGCCCAACACAAATTCGTAAACTTCCTTAAAACATTAAAGAGACTTTTTTTTTCCAATTTTCTTTTTTTTAGCTCATCAGCTATTGTTAGCATTAGTGTATTTTATGTGGGGCCCAAGACAATTCTTCCAATGTGGCCCAGGAACATCAAAAGGTTGGACACCCCTGCTCTTGTTCGTTAGAAATTGACATGTCCATCCCTCTGGGCAAAAGAATTTAAGGAGGTAGGTAGGGACTGTTGTGTGTCTCATTCTCCCCACTGCCTCATTCCAGACTTCCATGGGCTCAGCTTCCCTACTTGACTGGAGCCATTCTGCCCAGCCTCCCACTGGCTAGCAGGCAAAAATGGGCTGCAAGTGTGCCGTTGCCAAGGAGACTTTGCTGCATCTGATGCTGGCCAAATTAAACACCCTTCTTTGCAAAGAAAGCTCTGAAAACAAGTGTGGACATGTCCTTGCTTTAAAAGAAATAGTTTGAAAATGCCCTAGGTCTTAAAAATCTTTTTTAAATGTTTTTAAGTAAACCTTGAGTTTAGAATTTAGATTTACGGGAAAGTTGCATGTGCAGAGTTCCCATATACCCCACACCCAGTTTTTCCCCAAATGTGAACATCTCACATTTTTAGGGTACATTTGCACAACTAAAAAATTGACACTGGTACATTTTCATTAACCAACCTCCTGACGCTATCCAGATGTTCTCTCTAGTCTAGGACCCTGTCCAGGGAACCCTGGTGCATCTAGTTGTCATGTCTCCTCAGCCCCTCGTCTGGGACAGCTCCTTGCTCTTTCCTTGTTCATGACCTTGACAGTCTTGGGGAGGGCTAACCTGGCATCCTGCAGGATGCCTCTGATCTAGGTCTGCCTGGTATTTTTCTCATGATTACCCTGGGGTCACATTCAAGTTCTTTTAATCCTAAGACATCCCCCTTTGGGGAGAGGCTGTCAAAAATTATTGAAAGAAACTTTAAGCCTTTGCCAAAGGGAAATGAAGAAAATCACCCATCCTGCTACCTCCCTGACAAACCAATGCTTGTAATCTCTAGGTTGTTGATCTGAGGTGGGGTATTCGGCACACCGAGGCCACTGACCACATGACCACAGAACTCTGTTTGGAGGAGCTTGACCGGTGTTGGAAAACATCCCTAGGGCCTGCTTTTGTTGTGAGTGTCTCGGGAGGGAGGGGGTTGCTCTTACTTCTTCTAGCACCAGGACCTGGCCCCTGCTTCCTAGCCAGACCCACCAGTGGAGGGACAAGGGTAGCATTTCTGTTATACCCAATCTCAATAGCCTGCCATGGCAGACCTTACTAATCGTTTGCAGCACTTTTTCTGTAGAGCTAGCTGGGATCCAGACATTAGCAGTCAAAAAGCAGCCGGTGAGTTGGAGAGCAGAGTGTTGAAGCCCACCCCCAGATTTCCTACCCCATCTACTTCATGTCTGGAACTTTGGGATCCTGGAAAACCAAAGAGAAGGTGGAAACCCACAGGGTATTTGGGATTTTTTTTCTCCCATGTGCCCCATGGTGTTGGGAGCAGGTAACCCAGTCCAGAGCCTGCCTCAGGGGCAAACTGACTTTAGATGAGGTCATTTTTACAGGGTCTTCTCTCCTCTCCTCCCAACTATACCGCCTTTGTTGCCAAAACAACCCTCAGCTCACAATGAACTGTTTGGGCTATGCTCCACAGGGTTTTGATTTACACCACGAAGTTCCAGATACATTCAGGAACTATAACATTTTGGCTCAGAAATCCCAGCGAGGGATCAGCAAACTGCAGCCCATGGAGCACATCCGGCCCACTGCCTGTTTTCATAAATAAAACTTTATTGTTATGCAGCCACACCCCTTCCTTTAAGTATGATCCGTGGCTGCTTTCTAGCTACAGGGAGGAGAGACGCAGCTGTGACTGAGGCTACCCACCTGCAAAGCTGAAAATATTAGCTATCTGGCCCTTGACAGATGAGGCTTGCTGACTCCTGTTCTGGAAAGTAAAGAGAGAAAAAGCCAAGACACACCTTAATCACAAAGAAGCAGCTGCTCCCAATAAAAGGAAAAATTCTCTAAACTTCTCCTGGAGATAAGAATGTAAAATATAGAATGGTCCCATTATAAAAGCTCTTTTTAGGGATGCTGGGATAGCTCAGCAGTTGAATGTTTGCCTTGCAATCGTGAGGTCTGGGGTTCGAGTCCCAGCCTGTGCAAACCCATATGCTGAACTTCGGTGCAACTGGTAACTGCAGGGATGGCTCAGCGGTGCAGGTTTTCACTTCCCATGTGGGAGGCCCCTGCTTTGGTTCTGAACCCACGCAGACCCACATTCACCTCTGTGGAATGATGTACAACTATGGAGATTGCTCTAGATTTCTCTCTCTCTCTCTCTCTCTCTCTCTCTCTCTCTCTCTCCCTGTCTCCTCTCAAACAATAAAATAAATCTTAAAAAAAATAAATAAGTGAAAGGTTTTTTCTAGGGAAATAAAGAGAACTAGGTGAGGCCTGTTTGGCCTAAGAATTGCAATGCCCAGTGCAGTACCCATGAACCACATGAGGTAATTTAAAGTTAAATTAATTAAAATCAAGTAGAATTAAAATTTCAGGAGAAGTGAGGATGGTTCAAAAGGTTAAGTGCTTGCTTTGTAGTCCTAGGGACTGAGGATCTAATCCCAGCCCCGGCCCGTACAGACCCATATGCTGAACTGCAGTGTGTGCTTCCCATGCAGGAGGCCCCCGGTTCAGTTCTCGCCCCCAGTTTGGCCCCTGGCTTGATGGGTCGTGCCTCCCATGCGGGAGGCCCCCAGCCCGGTTCCTGCCCTGCACGGCCCTGCCCACCTGTGTGGAACGAAAGCATGTGGGAAAAAACTGACGACATACAACTCTGGAGACTGCTCTGGGCCCTCCCCCTTCTGTCTGTCTCCCCCTGTCTCTGTCTCTCTCTGTCTCTGTCAAAAACAATAAAATAAATCTTAAAAAAAAGGAACTAAAATTTCAGTTCTTCAGTCCTACTAGCCACAGTGGCAAGGGGCCACCATAACGGATGAGAACACATCCAGCAATATGGAAAGTCCCAGTGCTGCCTGAGCTATGCAGCCTTCCTAACAGATGCAAAGATCTGGACAGGGCGGGTGAGTGGCTTTCTTCATTATATATTAAGTTCTGTCTGTGCAATCAGGTTTGTGTTTTCATTCTTTTGCTCTCTACTTTTCTCTATGTGTTGGCACCACTTTTTTTCCCCTTTTTCTCTTTTCCCCCGGCTTTATTGAGATATAACTAATATACATCATTGTATATGTTTAAGGTACATGACATAATGACTTGACTTATGTATACTGTGAAATGATTGCTGCAATAAATTTAGTTAACACCCATCATCTCATATAGATAAAAAGAGAACGTGAGAAAGAAAAAGAAAAGAATGTTCTTTTCATTGTGATGGGACCTCTCAGGATTTATTCTCTTAGCAACCTTCCAGCATCCCATACAGCAGGGTTTACCACAGCCACTGGTTTGTACATTACATCCCTAGGACTTACTTATCTTGTGACTGGAAGTTTGCACCTTTGAACCACTCTATTTTAATTATTATTGCTTTAAATGCTTCCTAACGCTCAGAAGATTCTACATCCCTGCTTGCGTAGTTCCCTTACAAATGATCCCCATCCCCCTTCTTCTCATTCAGTTTCCCAAAAGAGCTATGTGGTTGATCATTTTATTATGTTTCAAAGTAAAAAAATGAAAAGAAAAATGTTCTTAAAGAAAAAAGGGAGATGAGGAGAAAAAGAACTCTAGGGGGAATTCAATTTTGCAACCCAAGTATCAGGCAGCGAAAAGCACAGAGCAGCTTCCAAGTGACATGGGGGACAGGAGGACCATCTCTGATTCCCCCAAGCCCCACTGGCCCAGGGACCTTGCACGTCCTTCCAGAAGGGCTCACTGGGGAGCCGGCCACCTCTACCCGCTCCCTGACTTCTCCTCTAGCAGGCATACCGGCTCTGTTGCTTGAGAGTCGTGGCTTCTTTCTCCTTCAGTGGCTCTCATTTGGGGGCTTTCCCTGAAACTTGAAGCTGCCCTGGGGGGAGGGGGGGCTCAGAGAGCTGTCTTTCGGGTAAATAAGTCATTAGGAGGCACTGCCTTCTCAGGCCCTAGGTCTCTTGGGGCACAGAACCCCAGAGTCTCCTTTTTAGATCCTCCTGCTCACCTTGCTCTGGTTCCACAGACACGAGCATCATTTATTTTAACCATCTGTCTCCTTCTTAAGGTCGCTGATCTGAGGTTGGCTGGCGACTCCTTTTCCAACTTCTCTTGTTCCTTTGAGGATGTCACTGCTGGGAAGGCCCCAGGAGGGGTCTTCATCACAGGCTCTGTTTATCCAGGTTTCCCAGTGCACACCCCTGGAATATTCTGGAACAACCCAATGAAGAGGGGAAGGGTGCCTGCTTCCATTTTTCAAAGATTTATTTTTATTGTTTTTTGACAGAGAGAAAGACAGATAGAGAGACAGAGAAAAGGGGGTGGGGGGGGGCAGAGCAGTCTCCACAGTTGACAGCATTAGTTTTTCACATAATTTCACTCCACAGGTGGGCACGGGGCTGCGCAGGACAGGAACTAGGTCAAGAGCCTCCTACATAGGCCCTGGCAAGAACTGAACTGTGGGCACACCCCAGTTCAGCATATGGGTCCACCTGGACTGGGCCAGGGATTCGATCCTCGGTCTCCGGGGCTGCAAAGCAAGTGCTTAACCCACTGAGCCATCCCAGCTCCCCCTGCTTCCATTGTATAACGAGGAAAGTCAAGACTTTGGGCCCAATGTCCTAGGCCTAATTCTCTTCCGTTTTAGTTTGTGCTTTCTCCAAATGCGTTGGCGCAGAGAACGGGCCTCCTAATGTTCTTGATACTAGGACCAACATCTTAGGGCCTCACCACGCCCTCCAAAATCTTGCCCACAGAATGGCCTTACTTCCCCCACTGCTCCCTCCTTGTTGAGGCTTCAGCCCCCTGGCTTTCCTGCACTGGAACATGCTGTTTCCTCTGCTTGCACATGCCCATAGTTCCAGGCACAGGGCCTTTGCACATGCTGTTTCCCCTGCTTCCACATGCCTGCCCTTCCTGCCACAGGGTCTCAGCACATGCTGTTTCTGCTGCTAGTCAGGCACTCTTCTCATTTCTTATTCTGCAGCTCGATCCTCACTTCCTCAGGGGAATTTCTCTGACTCCACAGTCCACATGTGACCTATGTTTACCTTTTCTTTCTAGCACTAGGTCAGCTGCACCTTGCTATGGGTGCGATTCTTACATTGATGACCAAGATTATCCTGGTCACTACTGTCTCTTAAGCAGCTGTCATAAGCTTGGCTCAATAAATATTTGGGAAATGACTGTGCTCAGAACTCAAAGGTTCCACACTGGGACTTGACCCCCCACCTCCCCTTGCTTTCCCAGTTGGCCCTTTTAAGCCCATGGCCTCAGACCAGTTCCAGTTTGGCCCCATCCCTGGAGCCTCAGTTTCTACATTTAACGAGGAGGGAGCAGGACTTTGGGTTTTCTTATGGTCTAACACAGGGGTGTCAAACTCAATTAAAGCACGGGCCATTTGGTGCAACAGGCAAGATTCACGCGGGCCACATCACATGCACAAACATCGCCGGAACTGAGTCAGCGTGTTTATACACGCCCACAGGCCCCCAGGAAAGGCACTGGGCCACGTGTATACTCATCTTCAGTAGTTAAAGGGTTAACGAGGGAATTGTGTGTACGGTATTGCCTCGATCTCCCCTAAGCGCTATTTTCTTCATAACCATTTTTTCTATTTTCATTTTATTTCAGAGCATTGTGGGCCACAAAAAATGACTTCGGGGGTGGTATGTGGCCCGCGGGGCCGCCAGTTTGACACCCCTGGTCTAGAGACCAGAAGTCTGAAATCAAGGTGTCAGCAGGGCTGTGCTCCTTCCTAACTTTCTTGGGGAGAATTTTTCCTTGTCTCTGCCAACTTCTGAGTCTCCAGGTGTTCTTTGGTTTGTAGCTGCATCACCCCAATTCCTGGCTTTGTTGTTATATCATCTTTTCTTCTGTTTGTGTCAAATTTTCCTCTGCCTGTCTATTATTAAAGACCCTTAGGATTGCATTTAGGGCCCATCTGGATAATCCAGGATAATCTCCCCAACTCAGGATCCTTAATCACATCGGCAAAGACCTTATAGTTGTCAGTGGTCCCCAGAGAAACAGAACAAATAGGGTGGGTGGGTGGGTGGGTAGGTAGATAGATAGATAGATAGATAGATAGATAGATAGATAGATAGATAGATGCTCTCGGTATAGGTATATAGATAGAGATTAGATAAAGATTACATAGAAATGATAGATAGAGATAGATAGAGACAGTGAGAGAGATAGGTAGAAGAGAAGATTTGTTATAGGAATTGGCTTATGGAGGCTAAGAAGTCCCACCACCTGCTGGAGACCAGGAAAGCTGGTGGTGTAATTCAGTCTAAGTCCTGAGAACTGGGGACCGATGGTGAAAATCCTAATCTAAGTCTGAATACTACCTGAGAACAATGTCCAAGGACCAGAGAAGACAAGTGCCCATCCTCTTTCTGGGCCCTTGATGGATTGAATGAAACCCACCCACAGTGGGGAGAGTCATCTGCTTCACTCAGTTCACTAATTCAAATGCTGACCTCTTCCAGAGACACCCTCATAGGCAGACCCACAAAGCACGTTTGAACAGCTATTCAGGCGTCCCGTCCTTTAACCTAGTCAAATTGACACATCAAATAAATCATGACCTTTCATCTTTTTTTTTTTTTAAGCTTTATTTTATTGATTGAGAGAAGGTAAGAGAGAAAGAGAGAAGGGGGAGGGCCCAGAGCAGTCTCCATTGTTGTACGTCATTAGTTGTGACATGGTTTCATTCCACACAGTGGATGTGGGGTTGAGCAGGGCAGGAACCGAACCAGGGGCCTCCCACATGGGAGGTGGGAACCTTCACCACCAAGCCATCCTGGCAGTTCCCAGTTGTGCTGCACTTCAGCATATGGGCTTGCACAGACAGGGAATTGAACCCCGGACCTTGCAATTGTGAGGCGAGATCTCAACTGCTGAGCTATCCCAGCATCCCCTTTTTTCTATATAAGGTACCTTCACAGAGTCTAGAGATTAGGACCAGATGGCTTTGTGGTGGGGGCTGATATTCAGCTATCATAGAGGATTTCCTAAGCAAAAATTCTGTGATGCTTGGTGTTCGATCAGATTCCAAATGTACCAGCCCAATGTCCCATGCTCTGGGCGCCTCCCTGTGCAGGTGCTATAAGTCTCTGCTTGCACATCTTAATGTCATTATCGCCATGGCAAGACCGTCAGACCCATTTTCAGGGGCCTGGCATGCCTCCCCTACAGTCACAGAGCTAAGTGCCACAGCCAAGATTTGACACTGTGCCCTCTCTACCCTTTCTCTGCCAGGCCCTCCTAGGCGACCAGTACGGCCCTTGTCCAGTCCCCACACTGATCGAGGAGAAGGAATGGGAGGCACTGAAAGCCCAGCTGACCACCAGGCCAGGTGACCTAGAGCTGGTGGCTCATTGTTTCCGAAGGGATGAGAACGCTGTGCCCCCTACCTATGTGCTACAGACCCCGGGCACCAGGGAGACCCAAGGGCCCGAGGAGGCCACCCTGACCTCTGTGCTTCGCTGTGGAGCCCAGGAGGCCAGGAGGTTGGGCCTCATCACCCAGGAGCAGTGGCATCGCTACCACTGGTCAGGTGAGGCAGCGGGTCTCCCCTCAGGGTTCACAGGAAATGCCCACATGCTTAGAAAACACATCACGTGTTGTCCACATGCCACAGTCTGCATTTCTGTAAATGCCAAGCCAGCCTAGATCCTGGAGCCCTGATTCTGAGAAAGGCCATTTTACAGATGACTCAAGAGAGTTCAGCTCTGTCTCAGCTAAATCTTGGTCCCTTAGGATCCTCTTCTCCTCCCTTAGCTCCTTCCCTTCCCTCAGGGAGGCTCCTGGCTTTGGGGGACATGTGCTAGGATGAGCACCATCCCCATTTGCCTAAGACCGAGAAGCTCCCAGGACGCAGAACTGTTAGTTAGAGCCAAACCCTAGACAGTCCTAGGAAAACGGGACAGGCGGGTCCCTGCGCCGTCTGGCCTGTTGCATCTGCCTCAGAGGTAGAAACTGAGGCACGGGAAGAAGGGCTCTCATCTGTCCCAGGGTGAGGGTAGGAATTCGATCCTGTGACTGTTGATCCATCACCCAGCTCCCACCTGGTTCCTTACTCCTCACCTCTCACCCCGCCCTCTGCTCCCACCATCCTCCACTCCAGATACCAGAAAGATTTTTTTTAAATGCAACGTGATCAGTTCATTTCCCTACTGCTTCCTGACAGCAAGAAATGGGTTATTATTGTTCACAGGTCAGTAACTTGTCAGTTTGTGGGTTATTAGTATGTCAATTTATATTATCAAGCATATTAAATATATGAATTTATATTATTTAAAAGATAAATATATGAATTAATTTATCAACATATTAAATACATGAATTTATATTATATTAAATTTTAATATATTATACTAAAATATTAAATATATTAATTCATTTATAAACATTAAATATGTAGGTTTAATCTTAATAAAAGATATTGATTACTATATATTACCTATTACTAAAATATTAAATAATGAACTTATTTATCAACATATTAAATATATGGATTTATATTATGACTATATTATATATGTGCATTTATAATATTAAATATATTGATTTATTTAAAGATATTTAATGTAGTCATTATATTAATAGTATTTTAATTTAAAAATATATCAATTATCTGTTAGAGATGTTAGATATTAATTCTACTAATGACATACTGTCCAGAAAGTACCCAGTCATGTAACCGTTCTCGTTATATTGACAATGGCTGGATTTTTTCTGGACAGCCCTCATGAACTTTTCGCAGGGGGGTGGTTATTTTAAATTAACAGGAAATTTACAAGGTTATAAAGCTACAAAGATAGTACAGATTTCCGCATGTTCTTCACTCACATAAGTCAACATTTTGTGTGATCACAGTACATCTGTTGGAACTGAGAAATTAACACCACTGCTTAACATCAGTGACAGATGATTAACTGGACTCCAGACTTTATTTGAATTTCCTCAGTTTTCTCATAAATGTCCCCTTTCTGCCCCAGGGTCCCATCCAGGATCCCACATAGCTTTTAGTTGACAGGTTTCCTTAGGCTCCCCTGAAAAGACTGAGAAAGACAGTTTCTCAGTCTTTCCTTGGTCTTCATGACCTTGACTATTTTGAGTACTGGCCTGGTGTTTTATAGAATGTCCCTCACTCTGGGCTTGTTTGGTGTTTTCTCCTGATTAAATTGGGGTTATAGGTTTCTGGTTTTGTTTTTGCTTTTAAAGATTTATTTTATTGTTTTTTGACAGAGACAGAGAGAAGGGAGAGGGCCCAGAGCACTCTCCATAGTTGTATGTCATCAGTTTTCGACATGACTTTGTTCCATACAGGTGGGCAGGGGCCTGCGCAGGGTGGTAACCAGGCTGGGGGCCTCCCACCTGGGAAGCACACTCCAGTTCAGCATATGGGTTCACACAGGTCGGGGCCAGGATTCGATCCTTGATCTCCAGGGCTGCAAAGTCAGCACTTAACCCACTGAGCTATCTCAGTTTCCCCTGGGGGTTATAGGTTTCTGGAAGAAAGAGTTGATGTTTCTTCCCCATCCCATCATGTCAAGGGTACCTGATGCTCCCTGACTTTACAGGTGAGGCTAACCTTGATCCTTCAGTTAAAACTAGGAATGACATGTCAATTTTGAATATACTGTTTATGTGAATAATGTTAATGGCTACTATTTATTGAGCACTTACTATTAATATGTCAATATTGTTTTCTCTATAAAATGAAGCTAAATGTGCTCATTGATTTCATGAGATGTCTGCCATCACGGCTGTGTTCAGCATCTGAGATCTGTGCTTTGGGATAGGGCTGCATTTGCAGTTCAGCCTGGCCCCTTTCCAGCTGTGTTGACTTCTGGCACATTTGGAGCCTGAGTTTTCTCATCTGTAAAAGAGAACTACAAGTCAGAGTTAGTATGTCATGGAGTCATTGTGGGGTCTAGAGTAAGGTGACCAGACGTCCCGCTTTTGGCGGGACAGTCCTGATTTTTAACAAGTTGTCCTGCGTCCTGCCGCATTTTAAAAAAGTCCTGATTTTTGGAAAGAATGCACGACAAGCTAGGGAACGGCGGGAGATAGGCCAAATTTCTAATCAAGAATCCCCTCCGCCCCGGTCAATGGTGTCCTGCTTTACCAATGTTAAAATCTGGTCACCTTAGTCTAGAGGGTCTTGTCCCAGCCATGAATTCACATTCAAGCTCTAAGCAGCAATGTCAAACCTAGCCCGTTAAGAAGTCCCACTGGAAAGAACAAGTAGAAGAAACTCCTTGGAAGTAACAGAAAGTACAAATTCATGTCAGTGATCGCATCCCTTAGCATATTATTTTCCAGGTACCTCATTCAGATTTCTTTATTTTAAACTTTGTATTTTGAAATAGAGATTTGCAGGAAGTTGCAAAAAAATATTGTAGTAGAAGGTTCCATGTTTCTTTTACCCAGTTTCCCCCCCAGAAGTAGCATCTTGAAAACCCAGAGTACATTACATGCAAGAAATGGACATTGTTATAATCCAGAGAGAGTGCCACCTTTACAGGTACACATTTGCATGTGTATATGTGTGCGTGCACAAGCATGCATACGCACGTGTATTTCACTCTATGCAATTTTATCACCTGTGTAGCTTCAAGTAGCTACCACACTCAATCAATACACAGGACTGTTCCCTCACTCCAAGGTTTCCTTCTATTACCCCTTTAGCGGTATACTTACCTTTCCCCACAGCCCCCATCCCCTGGCAACCACTAATCCCAACTCCATCTCTGTAATTTTATTTCAACAATGTTATAGAAGATAAAATCACACAGCCTGTAACTTTTTGACATTGGCTTTGTTCCTTCAGCATAATTCGCTCAGCTTTTCACAAGCATTAGTTAATAGAAAATCCTCATTAATAGCCCCTCAAGATTTAACTAGTTCACCCATGTTACAGAAGAGGAAACAGAGACTCAGAGAGGTTCAAAGATTTGTCCAAGGTCACACAGCTTGCTGGTAGTCTTAGACTGACTCATGCCAAAATGTAACCAAGGACCCCATTTTAAGACTGTTCGTTGCCTTCACTTCTGGGGGCTGAGGCCGGTGTGGGGTTACTCCAAGAAGAACTTTTGAGTGGCTCTTATTTTTAGCTGAGAGATTGAATTCTGTCTCCAAGGATCTGGCGTGATCAGCCTCAGAGAGTTTGGAGCCTCTGCTGAGTGTAGGGTGGCTTCAAAAACATTTCTCTGGTCTGACTTCTATTTTCAAATAACAGCTTCCAAGAAAATGTCAGTGTGGGCCCTTGGCTCTGGAAACTATGGGTCCTCAGAGCCGCTGCTGCCTGCTCTGGGACAGAGGTCAGCAAAGCCTGGCCCAACCCTTGTTTTAGTAAATAAAGTTTTAGAGTGTTGTTTTTTGTTTTGTTTTTTTATTTTGAACTGAACTGGGGGCCTCACCGAATTCAGGAAGCACACCCATTTAGCATGTGGGGCCACCTGGGCCGGAGCCGGGATTCGATCCTCGGTCCTCGGGGCTTCAAAGTGAGTGCTTAACCCGCTGAGCCATCCTGGCTTTCCCTAAAATATATATATATATATTTTTTTAATATATATTTTTATTTATTTATTTTTGACAGAGAAAGAGAGAGAGAGAGAGAGAGAGAGATACAGAGACAGAGACAGAGAGAGACAGACAGAGAACTGAACTGGGGGAGCTCCCAGTTCAGCATATGGGTCCGCACGGGCCGGGGCCGGGACTCGATCCCCAGTCCCCACCGCTGCAAAGTGAGCACTTAACCCACTGAGCCATCCCGGCTTCCCCAAATAAAGTTTTATTGAAACAAACTTGAGAGCATTCACTTGCATGTTGTTTATGGTTATGCCAGGCCACCCAGGCTCATGTTGAGCTTGAGAACCAATGTCCACAACTCCCAAATGTGTCTCCCAAATGTCCTCACTGAGGCTATCTGATGACACAATGATGACCCTACTCTCTTCCCATCTCCTCCACTTTTGCAGTCATTGAGTGGGAGATAGAACGGGGCCTGCTGGGCTTGATAGACGGGGGCCAGGGGGCCACTGTCTTCCTGAGAGAGATCCAAGACCTCAACAAACACATCCTGGAAGATTGTGCCTTAAAGATGGTGGACCGGCTCCCAGATGGCTGCCTGGACACAGACGCCCAGAACCTTCTCAGCAGTCTCAAGGGGCGCATCGCTGACCTGCAGCCTGGAGCTCTCAAGGCCCACCACTTGCTGTGGAGCCGTGACCTAGTGAACCCCAGAAACAAGGCTCATGCTCAGTATCTGAAGGAGCTGGGGGAGCAGTTTGTGGCCAGGGCGAACCACCAGGTCCTTGAGCGCCTCCGGGAGCTGGAGGCGGGCAGACAGGAGTTGGCGTGGCTCTATCAGGAGATCCGCCACCACCTGGGGCTGAGTGCCGAGGCTACCAAGACCTTCTGTGGGCGCCGGGAACTCCTGGCCCAGGTGGGACAGCAACTCCGGCAGAATGACAGCCACCCCCACACACCCCTGGTGCTTTTCGGACCCCCAGGCATCGGAAAAACAGCTCTCATGTGCAAGCTGGCTGAGCAAATGCCGGGGCTGCTGGGCTGCAAGACGGTGACTGTCCTGCGGCTCCTAGGGACATCACAGATGAGCTATGATGCCCGCAGCCTGCTCCAGAGCATCTGCTTCCAGGTGTGCCTGGCCTACGGGCTGCCCCTGCCCCCTGCCCAGGTCCTGGAGGCCCATGCCAGGGTGGTCCAGTTTTTCCACACCCTCCTGCACACCATCTCCAGCCGAAACTTTGAGACCCTTGTGATCCTGCTGGATTCTGTGGATAATATGGACTCCATCCACCATGCTCGGAGGATCTCCTGGCTGCCTTCCAAGTGTCCCCCGAGGGTCCACCTCATCCTCTCAGCCTGCTCAGGGCAGCGGGGAGTTTTGGACACTGTGCAACAGATGATTGTGGACCCAGAGTCCTACTGGGAGGTGAAACCCCTTTCTAGCAGCCAAGGGCAAGAAATGATCCAGCTCCTGTTGGAAGCTTCCAGGAGGACACTGAGCCCGGGGCAGAGGGACCTGCTCTGGGCCAGCCTCCCGGAGTGCGGGCACCCTGGGCGGCTAAGGCTGGCTTTTGAGGAGGCCCGGAAATGGACTTCCTTCGCTGTGCCTGCCCCTCTGGCCTCCACTGCTAAGGAAGCGGTGCACCAGCGGTGTGCCGGCCTGGAGCAGGCCCACGGGCAGCTCCTGGTGGCCCGAGTGTTGGGCTACATTGTGTCTTCCCGGTAAGTCTGTTTATTCACTCTTTTTAAAAAAAAAATAATTCGGAGTTAATTTTAGATTTTATACTAGTAAACAGAGCTCATGCATAAGAAAAATATAAAAAGTCTCTCGAAAATGGACATGATTTAATGTACTAAGTTGCAGCCTCATACACAACTCATACAGTTCAATACGTATTACTAAGAAGTATTAGTTTCAGTGCATTTTGGGGAAAGGTGCTTTCTGCCTTTCTTTTTTTTAACATTTATTTTATTTTAGTTTTTTTTTTGTTTTTTTTTTAAAAACCACAAGGACATTCTCAGAAAACTTTAAGAGAAACCTTTTCATAGACCTGAGAGGGTCTGATGATAACAGTTATAGTATTAATCTGAGCTTTTTTTTATTAATGACTGTCATTTTAATTAATTAATTTATTTTTATTGTTTTTGACAGAGAGTCAGAGAGAGAGATACAGAGACAGAGAGAGAACTTATCTGGGGGAACTCCCCAGTTCAGCATATGGGTCCGCACGGGCAGGGGCCAGGATTCGATCCTCGGTCCCTGGGGCTGCAAAGTGAGTGCTCAACCCACTGAGCCATCCCGGCTTCCCCAAGGGAGATTTCTAATTTTGTTTTTAACAATTTTTTTAATTGTTTTTGACAGAGAGAGACAGAGACAGAGACAGAGAGAGAACTGAACTGGGGGAACTCCCCAGTTCAGCATATGGGTCCACACGGGTCGGGGCCGGGATTCGATCCTCAGTCCCCGGGGCTGCAAAGTGAGCATTTAACCCACTGAGCCATCCCGGCTTCTCCTAATCTGAGCTTTATTATTTTTTGTTTCAGTATCTCCTTGCTCTAGATTATATTTATTTCTTTTCCCCCTGTCCCCCCAACTCTCCCCCATGGCATCCTTCAGTTAGTTCTCTGTATCTATAGGTCTGTTTCTGTTTTGTTTACTTATTTGTCTTGTGTTTTAGCTTTCACATATAAGTGAAATCATATGGTAGTTGTCTTTCTCTGTCTGACTTATTTCACTTAGCATAATACCCTCTAGGTCCATCCATGTTGTTGCAAAACATAAGACTTCATTCTTTTTTATGGGCACGTAATATTCCACTACATGTCATTATATATATCACATCTTATACCAGGAGCCAGCCTGGCATGAACGAAGTCCCTGAGTTCGAGCAGTGGGAATTGAGACAGACCAAATGGCCTGGACTGTCCTCAATAGGAGCAGCCCTGAATAGCTTTATTGTTTATCTGATATAGCAAAAGTTTGCCATTACAAGGAACAGGCATTAGCATAGCAAAGCACAGTGTAAAAAAATTTTTACAGGAGATAACAGCCCCTTCCAGTAAGGGCTTTGATATGTAGATCATGGGCTCCAAATCTATCAAGTCTGTCAGCCTGTGAAGCTGGTAAACAGATTTTTCTATATCTAATCACCCAACTACCCCATCCCCCAGGAGATGAAAGGGGGGACCGAGGCGTTGCCATCGAGGCCCCCCGAAACCTTTCCATTCAGGCTCCACACCGGCTCCCTACAACATCTCATTTATCCATGACACATAGGTTTCTTTCATATCTTGGCTATAATAAATAATGCTGCAATAAACATAGGGGTGCATATATCTTTTCAAATTTGTGTTTTAGGTTTCTTCAGATAAATATCCAGAAATGGAATTGCTAAGTCATAAGGTAGTTAGTTCTATGTTTAATTTTTTGAGGAACCTCCATACTGTTTTCCATAGTTGCTACACCAGTTTGAAATCCCACCAGCAGTGCATGAAAGTTCCCTTTTCTCCACATCCTCACCAACATTTGTTGTTGATTTATTGATGATAGCCACTCTGACAGGTGTGAGGTGATATCTTGTTGTGGTTTCTCTTTTTTAAAGATTTTATTTTTATTTTACTGTTTGAGAGATGGTGAGAGAGAGAGAGAGAGAAGGGGGAGGCAGAGGGGAAGGGGGAAGAGGGCCCAGAGCAGTCTCCATAGTTGTACATCATTAGTTGTTACGTGGTTTCATTCCACATAGGTGGATGTGGGGCCACACAGTGTGGGAACTAAACTGGGGGCCTCTTGCATGGGAGGTGAGAACCTTCACTGCCGAGCCATCCTGGCGGTTACCAGTTGTGTTGCAGTTTAGCACATGGGGTTGCACGGGCCAGAGCCAGGAATAGAACTCCAGACCTTGCAATTGCAAGGCCAATGTTCAATCACTGAGCTATCCTGGCAACCCTCTTATTGTGGTTTTATTTTGCATTTCTCTGGTGATGACTGACATTGAGCATCTTTTCACATGTCTATTGGGCCATCTGTATGTCCTCCTTGGAGACATGTCTGTTCAGATCCTCTGCCCATTTTAATTGAGTTGTTTATTTTTTGGTGTTAAGTTGTGTGGGTTTCTTAAGTGTTTTGGATATTACCCTTTATTAGTCATTGGTGAATATCGTCTCTCATTTGGTAGGTTGTCTTTTTGTTTTGTTGGTGGTTTCCTTTGCTATGCAAAAGCTTCTTAGTTTAATGTAGTCTCATTTGTTTATATTTTACTTTTGTTTCCTTTGCCAAGGAACCTCCATACTGTTTTCCATAGTGGCTGCACCACTTTACAATCCCACCAACAGTGCACAAGGATTCCCTTCCTTCAGTTTTAATTCTCTAAAATTGAGGTTTCACATGTGCACTCATCTCCTAGGGTTGCTGTAACAAGTCACACACTGAGTGGCTTAGAACAAGAGGAATTCATTCTCTCATAGTGCTGGAGGCCAGAGTCTGAATGAAATCAAGGCGTCCACAGGGCCACACTCAGGTGTCAGGGGAGAATCTGTTGTAGGCCTTTCTCTTTGTTTCTGGTCTTACCAGCAACCCTTGGCATTCCTTAGCTTATAGGCAGAGCACTCCAATCTCTGTCTTCATCATCTCCTGGTCTCTTCCTGTGTGTGTTTCTATCTGAAATTCCTTCTTTGTGTAAGGACATTGATCAATGGATTAGGACCCACCTTAATCCAGAATGACCTCATCTTAACTTTATTTATTCCCCAAAAACTGTTTTCAAATGAAGTCTCACTCATACATTCAAGTTGAATGCTAATTTGAGGGGAACATCTGTTCAACTCACAATGATTTACTTCTCATAAAGTTCACCCTTTTAAAGAGTACCATTCAGGGATGCCAGGATAGCTTGGCAGGTTGAGTGCTTGCCTTGCAACCATGAGGTCCAGGGATCAATTCCAGGCCTCGGCCCCTGCAAACCCATATGCTGAACTGTGGCACAGCTGACCTCCATGAAAGAGGTCCCTGGTTCGGTTCCTGCCTGTGCAATTAGCTGTGAAACTATAACACAACTAATGATGTACAACTATGGAGACTGCTCTGGGCCCTCTTCCCTTCTCTCTCTTTCACCTTCTCTCAGAACAATAAGATAAATCTTTAAGTGAATTAATTAATTAATAATAAAGAGTACTGTTAGGTGGCATTTTGTACATTCCCAGTGTTGTGCAACCACTATCCATCTTCAGAACCTTTCATCACCAGAAAGGAGACCTCATCTGCATGATCAGTCCTGCCCCTTTTTCTCTCCTCCAATCCCTGGCACCCACTGTCCTTTCTGTTTTTGTGGCTTTGCCTATAATATTTCTTTTGTAAAATTTTTACTTTGAAATCTTTCAAATTATAGACCAGTGGAAGGACTCCCATAGTGCAAAGAATTCCCACACATGAGGGCTTCTCAGGCTTGGCATTGCTGATAGTTGGGGCTCAGTCATTCCTTGCCGTGTGTGGAGGCTGCCCTGTACTCAGCAGGGTGGTGAGCAGCCTCCCTGGCCTCCACCCACAAGGTACCAGCAGCACCACTTGCCCTCAGTTGTAACAACTGAACATGTCTCAAGACGTTGCCAAGTGTCTCCTGCAGGTAAAATGGGCTCTAGTCGAGAATGCTACCAGCACCCCTCCTCCAGAATCTCCCTTTTGCCACTTTAGCTTTGTCTCTCCCTCTCTCCCTTTCCTATTTATCAATCTTTTCCTTCTGTTCTTCCTTCTATTTTCCTATCGTCTTTCTTTCTATCTTTCCATTTTTCTAGCTATCCATACTTTTTTTTCTATCTATTTTTCCATTGATCTTTCTACTTTTTATCTATTTACACACACACACACACACACACATTTTTTTGGAATAATTTGAGATTCATTACAGACATCATTCCTCTTAACTCTTAAATACATCACATATTCTCTAAGAATAAGGACACTCAGAATCCCACATTACCACAGGATAATCATAAACCTCAGAAAATGTCTCATAGGCACAACCGTGTTATCTAATACACAGTTTATAGTCAAAACTTGCCAATTGTCTCAAAAATGTCTGTTAGAGCTGCAAACCCAAGAGTATTAATACTTTCCTCCCCCTGGCTTGATGTTTCCTTGCGATTGCATCCAGGTTAAACCTGAGTGATGCTCGGCCCTTCTGGGGCACAAATCGTTTTCCCCACTGTACATTTGTAATGTTCTCCTTTGTAATTAATAAGCAATGTGTGGGCCGATCTCAGGAAATTTTTCTTAAAGCAAACATCTCTGAAGAATCGACTGCAAGCCTCCATCCACATTTGAGGTCAGGCTTATATCATGGGAGTCGGCAAAAATCTAACAGGAAATTCAATTCCAGTGTGTTTATAGAATTTGAAGGAATGAAGGCTTACAGGAGGTTGCTTTGCCCAGAGAAAGTCTCAGTGCTGTGAACTCCCGTGAACCTGGATCAGGAGGTCAGGAGGTCAGGAGTGATTGCTCTGAGATGCCAGGTGCAGTGGTGAGTCAGAAATAATGAGCAGAAAAGAGTGGGTTTGTCAGACTCCCTGGCCAACGAGCTCCCACCTCCAGGTGGGTGGGATGGAGGCCAATCAGCCGACAGCACCAGGCTAAGCAGCGCTTTGTCTTCATGCGAATGTCTGTCTGGAACACTTGAGCCCATCATAAGAAATACTGCATGATGCCATTTTGCTTCTTTTCAGTTTGGGGGGCAGTTTTTCTCTTTTCAACCTTTGTCTTCCACCACAAATCAGGCCATACGGGCAGCCATCAATGGGAGGGGCTTTCTGTTGGTTGGTTGGTTGGTTGGTTTGATTTTCAGGAATAGAATCCCACTCATGCTCACCTATAAGAAATAGGGCTTTATACCAAGGTCATGGGAGGGGCTTGGGAAATCCAGAGTCACATGGTAGCCAACTCTCGGGGGGGTGTACCCCAGATTTTGAGACTGGTGGTCCCAGAGTAGGGGACGGGCTGAGACTCTACAAAGACAGACCTGGGGAATGTTTCCGAATAAAGGGGTTAGGCTATGAGGCCACTCTGAAGCGGTCTACATGAGGAAGCAGAGTTGTCATGGAAACCAGCCAGCCACGGAATCAGGGCAGTTTCTCATGCCCTCTCTCTCTTTGGATCCTCTCTGCAAATCGACTTTTATTTTAGACCAGGGGTGTCCAATCTTTTGGCTTCCCTGGGCCACATTGGAAGAAGAAATGTCTTGGCCCACACATAAAATACATTAACACTAATGATAGCTGATGAGCTAAAAAAAATTTTTTAAAGTCACAAAAAAATCTCATAATGGTTTAAGGCTGTGTGTTGGGCCTCCCGAAAGCCATCCTAGGCTGCAGGCTGGACGTGCCTGGTTTAGGCTCTTCCTTTCTCCTGCCCAGAAGCACAGCTGGCCTCAAGCTTCATTTGACATCACGTGCTCTCATTTCAGGGTATTGTTCTGCCTCCTTCTGGAGTCCTGACTGCAAAATTTGGGGAGACAGAAATTCATTGGCTTTTTGGGCCCCACATTTCTCTACTTCGTAAAGCTAAGCGTTTCAAGGAGTGTAGGACCACCCTCCTCCAGGGGCTGGCAAAGGAGAGTGGGGGCGTTAAGGAAGGTGACTGTAGGGGAGGTGGTTTTGGTGCCTCCGGTTCCAGGAAAATCTATCATGTTTGCACATGGAGTCAGTGTGGTGTGGCAGTTGAGAGCCCGGCTCTTGGAGCAGATCTGAGTTCTAGACCAGTGGTCCTCACCTGGGGAGCTGCTGCCCTTCCAGGGAACACTCGGCAATGTCTGGAAACATTGTGTTTGTCATAACACAGGAAGGAGGGTGCTGCAGACATCTAATGGGTGGAGAACAGGGGTGTTGCTCAATATCCTATAGCACACAGAACACCCCCCACCCCAGAATATGGAGCCCCAAATGTCAGTAGTGCTGAGAGAAAGTCTGCCTTAGCCTGAGAGACCCTGTCTTCTCTCTTTCTCTCTCTCTCTCTCTCATGTTGGTACCACCTTGTCATACATCAGAAAATTCTAAGGGAGCAAGTAAGTATTCTGTATATGTGAAGGGTGTGGCACGTGTTTTAATCAAAATGAAGACTTTGCTCAACTGCAGAGAATTAAAAAAAAAAACACACACAAAGAACATTTACCCAGTGAGGTGTAAATAGAAGTCAGCCTCCCCCTTTCCCTGCTCTGAAAAGAACTCTGATGTTCTCCGTTGCAGGTAAATCCATGTTTTTTTTTTGGTCTCTTGCTTGCAGGTGGTAGAAGTCCGTTCCAGTCCAGCACCAAAGTTTCACTTGCTTATCCTAATTAAAGACACTCCCTTTCCTCTCGCTCAGCCCTTTCTCAGGCCAGGACCCACGGGGTGGGCCAGGGTGGGCACAGGGGATTTCTGCATTATTTTCCCAAGTGACCTCCTCTCTCCCTCCCTCTGCGGTCTCACTGGTCTGAGGTGGGGGAGGACATGGCTCACAGTTCCATCGCTGTGTGTGTACAGAAGGGAAGATCAGGGAAGGTCTTACCTGCTGAGTGCAGTTGGAACCCCAGCATTGGTTCCCTCTGGGCATAGGCACTGTCCAAATGCTGATCCTCAGCGTGAGCCCTTCGGTGACAAGGAGGACGCTGTGCAGCTAGCTGCCCGTGTCTCTGCTTCCCTGGGTGTCTGCGTCCTTCAAATGCTGGAGACCCAGGCATGTTCCCCTTCCTTCCTCCTCGCAGGTACGGGCTCTCAGAGGCTGAGCTGAAGGATGTCCTGTCCTTGGATGATGAGGTCCTGCAGGCTGTGTACCAGGACTGGACCCCGCCCAGCAGGGAGCTGCTGCGCTTCCCCCCGCTGCTGTGGGTGAGGCTTCGTCGCGACCTGGGAGGCTGCCTGGCCAGGCGGCCCGTGGACGGCTTCACGCTCCTGGCCATTGCCCACAGGTGGGTCCAGCATGAAGGTGGTGCTAGAACTCACGGACCAGGCTCCTCCTTGTTCCAGATCCTTCTTCTCTCCCCATTCCCAGGGAACCCAGTCCACTTAGCATGGCATTCAAGTGTCTCCATTCACAGACTCTAACAAAACTAACTTGTTTTTCAAATTGAGGAGAAATTCACATAATATAAATTCCACCATTTTAGATATATATATATATATATATATTTATTTATTTATTTATTTATTTATTTATTTATTTATTTTTGACAGAGAGAGAGAGAGAGAGAGAGAGAGAGAGAGAGAGAGAGAGAGAGAGAGAACTGAACTGGGGGAGCTCCCAGTTCAGCATATGGTTCCGCACGGGCTGGGGCCGGGATTCGATCCCCAATTTGGTCCCCGGCGCTGCAAAGTGAGCGCTTAACCCACTGAGCCATCCCAGCTTCCCCATAATTCCACCATTTTTTTTATTTATTTATTTTTTATTTTTTTTCCACACCTCCACCATTTTAAAGTGTACAATTCAGTGGTGTTTAGTACTTTCACAATGCAGCGTAACCATCACCACTAAGTAAGTCATTCAGAACATTTTCATCACCCCAAAGGAGACTCCACCCTCCTTAGCAATCATTCCTCCAGCCCCTGACAACCACTGATCTGCTTTCTGTCTCTATGGATTTGCCTGTATGGACATTTCCTGTAGATGTGATCACACACCACGTGGTGTCTGGCTTCTCACTCAGCATGAGGTTTTCAGGTCCATCCGCATTGTAGCAGGTGTCAAAGCTTCGTTCCTTTTTATGGCTGAATAATATTCCAGTGTATGGATGTATTACTGTTTATCCATTCGTGGACATTGGGACTGTTTCCATCTTTTGGCAAGTGTGAATAGTGCTGCCCTGAACACGTGTGTACAAGTTTTTGTTTTTTCTTTTGGGTATATACCAAAAAGAGTAGATATATATTATATATAATTCCAGAAGTGGAATTAGAAGGTCAACAGTAACTTCTTTTATGTTTAACATAAGGAGCCCAAAGGTTTCTTTTTAAAAATAGATTTATTTGAGGGGAAAAAAGAAACGGGCTGATCTAGAGCGCGAAGTTAGGTAACCTAGGACAGGTAGTCAGCAGACTCAGCGAGCATCGGAAGGTGGTTTGGGATGGACCCGCTTTTAGGAGCTGCCTCCCGAAAGGCTGGTGGTCACCTCGAAGCTCACCCTGTCCCCAGGCCCACCAGCTCACGTCCCCTCTCTGCAGACAGCTGGCCGAGGTGGTTCGAGAACGCTACTTGTCAGGGTCTGAGAAAGCCAAGAGGCATGGAGTCTTGGCCGACTTCTTCTTGGGAGCCTGGAGCCAGGGCACCAAGAAGCTCATCACCCTGCCACTGGTGGGAAGGCCCCTGAACCTGGACCGCAAGGTGAGGTGTCTGGACCCCTGCTCCCTGCCAGCAGCCTCCAGCCTGCTGAGTGGGCAAGATCGAGGCTGCCTGGCCAGGCCCACCCAGCCGCCTCCTTCCCTCATTTTCACCTAAAACACCCTCTTGACCTCCTTCCCTTCTCTTCCCACGGAGGGTGAGATGTCCCCTCAGCCCCTGAGCGTCACTGGGGGAGGGGGGCTCAGGAAGACTCACTCCCACACACCCTTCCCCTCAGTCACTGTTCACACATTTCCTTCCAGTCTTTCTTCTTTTGTGCCCAGTTCTGACTTGGTGTCCTTAGCTAGTGGGTTGCTTCCTCATTTCTTGCCTCAAACCTCTCAGGGCCCAGATCAAATGCCTCTTCCTTTAGGAAGCCTTCCAGGATTTCCTCCTCCCTTCTCGGTTACTTGTTCACTTTGTGTTCTCTTCACTCTGAGGCAGAACTATCAGTTTTTAAGAACTTATAGTTTCAAAGTCATTTTAGGTTGACAGAAGAGTTGCAAATGGAGTACAGAAAGTGCCCATGGACACTTTCATCAGTTTCCTCTGATGTTAACATCTTCTATAACTGTAGCCCAACGATTATAACTAGGAAATACATTTGTAAGTCTTTTGCTGTCAATCAATTTTTCTTCTTTCTTTGTCTCCCCTGATGGACGAGGGAGGCCAGAGGCAGGAACAGGCCTAATTGTTTCTGGCTGCTGCCCTTTCTCCTCTCAGGTGACTCACAGATCCTCTCCCTGGTGCTCAGAAGCCCCAAGGCTCAGCCTCATTCTTTTCCTCTGGGACACCGTCTGTCACCCTCCCTGGCCTCGCAGCCTCAGCAATTCCTGCTTTAGTCTATCCCCCCAAGGAATGCTTCCGATCACGCAATTGGATTATGCTTCTCCTCTAACACCTCCCATGGCTCCCCAGTGCCCTTCACCTCCTGTTCAACCTCTAAGCCTGATACTCATGGTATGCTGCCTACAAACTCCCTAGTCTCATTGCTCACCCTGATTG
Source organism: Craseonycteris thonglongyai (assembly GCA_004027555.1). Taxonomy (NCBI): domain Eukaryota; kingdom Metazoa; phylum Chordata; class Mammalia; order Chiroptera; family Craseonycteridae; genus Craseonycteris; species Craseonycteris thonglongyai. The sequence continues at coordinate 24,129 of PVKE010003698.1, read as the reverse complement.
TCCACTGCCTTATAACTCAGCCCTCCCCAGACTCTCCACCTGCTCTCTCCCATTCTGGGCCTTTGCACGTGCCATTCCCTTGCCCAGGAACCCCATTGTTTCCCAACACATTTCACCAGACAGACTCCTACTTATCCTCCATGGCCCAGTTCCAGTATCCCTTAGATTCTGAGTCCCATGTCCTTCCCTCTGCCCCAGCGCAGCTGGTGTGTGGGGTGGGGGGTGTCTCTGTGCCCTCCAGCATTTTGTGGGGCCCAGGGCGGCTTGTGCTTGTGGAGTGAATGTATGAGCTCATGCCGGAGAGGCTGCCAGCCCCGCCTCCTCTGCAGGTGGCCCCCCAGCCCCTGTGGTTCTCGGACACGGTTGCAAACCTGCGGAAGCTGAAGGAGTTACCTCATCACCTGCTCCACTCTGGCCGCATCCAGGAGCTGAGGCAGGAGGTGCTGGGTAAGGGGCCTCCGTCTTGGAGGGAGTGGACGGGTCCTGACCCTCTGCCGTGCCCCCCTTTCCAACCTGGGAAGAGCAAAGAACAAAAGTCAAAATCCTCCACTCCGCTCAGGACCCTGGGTGTCACCTGGGACAGTTCTACACATCCCACCCCATCCCCGGGGATACTTGTCAGGAGATGGCTTGGGGAGGAGGTGCCACTGGCATCAGGTGAGCAAGTCAGCCTTAAAACGAGACAAGCTGTGTCTATTAGTACTATCTATCGTCTCCATCGCTATTTATCCACCACCTGTGTATGAGTGTCTATCATATCTACTTATCAATCATATCTACCTCTCGTACCTGTCTGTCTGACTTTCTATCTCTTCTATTTATCTACCATCTTTATCTATTTAGCATCTTTATATCTATCTATCCATCTTTCTATTTGTCTATCCATCCATCAACCTGTCATCTCCTCTATTTATCTTCCATCTATGTCTGAATGTCTATCTATCATTTCTATCTCTTTCTATCAATCATCTTTATGTCCATCCATCCATCTATCCATCCATCATCCATGTTTCTTCTGTCCATCTATCTATTATCTATCTATTATCTATCTATCATCTCTATCTTTATCTACCATCTATGTCTGTCTGTCTGCCTTTCTATCTTATCTATTTATCTCTATCTATGTATCAATCTATCATTTCTATCTCTATCATTTACATATATCTATTATCTTTATATCTATCCATCCACCTCCCTTATCTGTCTATCCAGCTCTGTCTATCCTGTCTATGGATCTATGGATCTATCATCTATCTATCACCTTTCATCCCTGTGATTCGCAACCAAGTGTGTCTGCCCCCCAGGGGACACTTGGCAATATTTATGTTTTTTTATTATCATGACTTGGGGGAGTGGGGGAGGGCTGCTACTGGCACCTGGTGGGTGGAGACCAGGAGGGCTGCTCAGTACCCCACAGTGCACAGGGCAGCCCACCACAGAGCATGACCTGGCCCCGATGTCAGCAGTGCCGAGACTGAGAACCCCTGGGAGAATTGAAGAGGCTAGAGCCCACCTCCCAGGATGAACTGGAGGGAGGCGTGTGCTCCCCCCAGCTCCCCTTCTCCCCGCAGGCAGCATGGACTGGATTTCCTGCCGGGGCATCTCTGGGGGCATCGAGAGCCTGTTGGACGACTTTGACCTGTGTGCCCCTCGCATGGACTGTCCCGAGGTGGGCCTGGTTCGGGAAGCCCTGCAGCTATGCCGCCCGGCTGTGGAGCTGCAAGGCCTGGGTGAGTTAGGCTGGCCTGGCCGGGGTCCACTCTGCTCGGACTACTCTAAGCCTGCTCTCTGCAGTGGGACACCGGCTGGCTTTTCATTAACCCACACACCTTTCCTGCCTACACCTGTGGGGTTTCTCCCAGCCTCTAGAACTTTGCACTGAAAACTACCAAAGCAGTGCCTCTCCCCTTGCCCTGGCCCAGCACCTGTGTCTAGAAAGGGCCAGATATTTCAGACAAAATCAAGGAAATGAAGTCAATATTTAATATAACAAGAGAGAAACACATTTCCACAGATTTTTTATGGATGAAATTCAAAATACAATGGTGATAACAGAGCATGACTTTTTGGTAACTCCGGTGTACTCGTGAGAAAGACAAGGGGAATTCTTGTTCTGGGGAATAACATTTTGCCCCATTGGGGTTCAAAGTCAGTGTTTCCTGTCACCCCATCAGTTGCAAACACTGATCTATAGAAACCATATTTAGCTCTCAGGGAAAGTCATTGGGCTCTCCTAGAGCTTGGAGACTCTCTGAGTCTTTAGTTGATACTCTGTCCAGGATGGTATTTTGTTTGTTTGTTTGTTTTCTTCATTGTGGTAAAATACATGTAACATAAAACTTACCATCTTAACCATCTTTAAGCACACAGCTCAGTGGCATTGAGCACATTCACAATCTTGTGCAAGCATCCCGCCTTCCATCTCCAGAAGTTTTTCATCTTCCCAAACTGAAATTCAATCCCTTTTAAACACGAACTCCCATTTCCCTCCCCCAGCCCCTGGCACCCACCTTCCGTCTTTATGAATCTGACTCCTCTAGGGACCTCACATACGTGGGACCATACAGTATTTGTCCTTTTGTGTCTGGCTTATTTCACTCAGCATCATGTCCTCAAGGTTTATCCATATTGTAGCATGAGTCAGAATTTCCTTTCTTTTAAGGCTGAATAATATTCCACTGGATGGAAGAACCACATTTTCTTTATCTATTCACCCAGGATGGACACTGGGCTGGGTTGTTTCCATCTTCTGGTTGTTGTGAATAATGCAGCTGTGAACATGGGTGCACAGATATCTTTTCAAGACTCTGACTTCAGTCCTTTTGGGTCTATATGAGTATTCCAGAGTGGGATTTCTGACTCCTATAGTAATTCTATGTTTAATTTTTTGACGAGCTTCCATACCATTTCCATAGCAGCTACACCATTTTGCATCCCCACCAACTGTTCCCGAGGGTTCCAATTACTTCATGTCCTCACCAACACTTATTTTCTGATTTAAAAAACATAAGCATTCTAAGGAGTGTGGCATGGCTTTCATCATGCAATTCCCATCTGGTTTTGATTGGAGAGTTTTATAAGGAGTTTTATAAAATGTTGAATTCCTATATTCCTTCCATGGCTCCCTCAGAGATCAGTCAAATGCTGCTCCTCCAAGAAGCATGTCCAGCCATCATTGAACGTGGACACCCCCCAGCCCTCCAGGAGGCTTCCTGTTTCTATCTACCTTAGCTCTTATTTATTGTTTCTGCTGCTGCAGTTTTTTGCATCATAAATCTCCCCCACCAGACTGAGCTCTGAGCACAGGGGCATCGTCTGCTTGCTGCCGCCTACACTCAGACCAGTCCTGGCCAAGAGCATGGATTTTGAGCCTTACTGTATTGATTCAAATCTGGTCTCTGCCACTGGTATTGTGACCTTGCAAGTCCCTTATCTTTCCCACCACCCCACCACCCCCACCTTGCAGGCCTCAGTTTTTCCAAATGCCAAATGGGATGCTGATGAGCCCTCCTACTTGGGCTGCCTTGGAAGGGTATTCGAGTCAATTAATGCAGAGCCTGTCCCCATGGTGCCATGAAGTGTCCTGTTTCTATCACATGACAACATCAGCTTGATGTGAATGGCCTTGGACAAGCCATTTTTTCACTGAGTCTCAGCTTCTGTCACCTGCAAATTGTGGGATTGAACTAAAGTGTGTCCAGGGTCCCACTCAAGTGGAAGGTGGTGTCCAACATCAGTTAACACCTTTCTTACACACTCTTGTTCACCAGGAGTTGTGAACCTCGCAGTGAGTGATTTCCCAGGAAAACAGCCTTGGGCTGTTTATGAGGAGAATTAAAATCCCGAATCACAGCATGTTCTTTGCAGCATCCCTGATTGACAACCAGTGGCTCATCCAACACAAGGAGGTGTAGGAACAAATGTCACCACCAGAGGGCGGAGGTGGACAATCATACGCTCAGCATTTTCCAGCACTTTCAGCCGGCTCCTAAAAATGGGTGCATACTCCCCACTTCTCCTATTGGCTCCAGGATAACTTGGCAGGGTACTATTTCCGACCCTGTTTTTATTTAAAAGAATATTTTGTTCATCATAGGTTTCAGGTGCATTAATTTTTATTTTAAAAATATTGCATTAAAATTGTGTTTATCTTGATGGTTGAGCTTGTAGATGCCACTTGAGATTTTGCACTTGGCCAACCAAGTTCTGGCCCTGATCCATTTCACCGACCAGCAAACCACAGCACAGGGCATTGCTGCCATTGTCACAGGCCCCCCAGTTAGGATGTGCCAACAGAGACAAAATGAACTATCTACCTTCAGTGTCCCCAGTCTTTACTCAGTGTTGGAATCAAACTTTTTGGGTCAGATTCCTGCCTCTTACTGGCTGTGTGACCTTGTACAAGTTACTTAACCTCTCTGTGCCTCAATTTTTCCCTTTGTGATTAAGTTAAGGGTCATGAGATGGAGAGTTCATGCCAGATTATGTAGGTGGACCCTCAACACAGTTATAAGAGGGAAACCTCCTTATAAGAGGGAAACAGAGAAATTTGAAACGACAAAGGAGAAAACATAAAGACACACAGTGTGAAGGACATGTGAAATAGAGGCAGAAATTGGGGTGATGCAGCCACACGCTAAGGGTGCCTGGGTCCCCAGAAGCTGGAAGAGATAAGTAAGTATCCTCCCTTGGAGCCTTCAGAGGGAGCATGGCCCTGCTGAGCCCTGGATTTCAGACTTCTCCCCTCCAAAGCTGGGGGAGAATAAAGTTGTTGTTTTAAGCCACTCAGTTTGTGGTCATTCGTTATAGCAGCCCCAGGAAACTAAAACACTCTGTACCTGTGAAGTGCTGGGGAAATTATCAGTATTCCTTTAACAGATACTTGTTGGGTATCTATGAGGTTCTAAGCACTAAAAACACAGCCATGAATAAGATAGACATCGTTCCTGTTTTCAGGAAACTCCAAGACTAGGCAAGTGGGGGGTGGCTGAATGGCAGGTTGCAACTGCAAAAAGACCAGAGCTTGGGGGCTGTGGGGGCTGTGGGGATTGAAGGGTTGGGCTGGAGAATGCTTTTGGGGGAAATTACCTTTGAACTAAGATGAGGATGGGGAGATGATTGGCATGAAAGAGGGGAAGAGGAAGAGGAGGAAGCCTTCCAGGCAGAAAGAATGGCATGGGCAAAGGCCCAGTGGCTAGAAACTTCCCAGTGCACTTGAAGCAGGGAAAGTGCATCTGCAGTACTGAGAAGAGAAGAGTATGATGGGGACCAAACCCCAGAAAGCAGGGTTCTTCCCCTTGACTCCAGTCCCCTTTGTTGCAGAGAGAAGCATCCTGTATACGGAACTCCTGGCCAGACTCCATTTCTTCACCACCTCACATCCGGCACTTGTGGGGCAGTTGTGCCAACAGGCCCAGAGCTGGTTCCGGGTGTGCCCACATCCTGTGCTGGTGCCCCTTGGAGGATTCCTCCAGCCCCCAGGAGGACCCCTCCGGGCAACCCTCACGGGCTGTCATAAAGGTGGGTCTCCCCAGAGTAGCAAAAATCCTGCCGGGCCCCCTCTTGCCTGGGGGCACCGGGGGCAAGTGTTTCAGGCTGCTCCCTGGGGCTCCCCTCAGCTGATCAGGAGGCCCCGTGGGTGCCACCAGGCAGGGCTGCCCCTGCTGTCTCACGCTGGCTCGCCTCCCCAGGGACTGTAGATTACTAGCGTGGATACTGCTAGTGAGCCCAGAGCAAGGGGATGCCAACTGCCTCTGGGGGCTTGTCTCTCAGAGTTAGTGCCCACCTTATAGAGTTTCTGCAGTTTACAGGCCGGTAAGTCTGGAAGCTGAGGGCTCTTGCCTGACTGTCCCTGAGAGTTTGATGGAACTTGTGGACCCCACCGAACACCAGTATGTCAGAGGGACAAGCAGATTTAGTTCTCTCTATTAATTTGTCATCCGTCTTTTCATCCATCCATTCTTCCTTCTACCTGTCTATCTTTCTGTCTATCCATCTTTCCATCAGTCATTCATTCATCCATCCATCCATCCATCCATCCTTCCACCCTCCTTCCCTTCTTTCCTTCCATCCATACATCCATCTGTCTGTCCTTTCCATCAGTCCTTCTATCCATCAGTCATTCATCCATCCATCTATCCATCCTCCATCCATCTATCCATCCTCCCTCCCTCTCTACCTTCTTTCCTTCCTTCCATCCATCCATTCATCAGTCATCTATACTTCTATTAATTATTCTTTCCTCCACCCATCTGTCCACACCACTTATTTTTCCACCTGCATCCACTCACTTACCCCTTCACACATCCATACACTCAGCAATTCATCAACTTGCCTACCTATCAATTGATTTGTCCATCTACCCATCTAATAGCTGTTCATTCACTCACCCACTCATCTAACCAGCCAGCCATCTATCCTCTTACCCACTAATCCACCTTCATTTGTCCATTCTCTTTTCTGCCCACCCACAACCTCTCACATTAATTGTAGGCCACTGAATAAAAATTGTTTGTGGTTCAAATGTCAGTTATTGCGACTCAGGACATTTCTTTACCACATTGCCTTATAGGGAAAGCTACACTCCGAAGTCACAGTGCTTCCAAAATAGAAATTCTAAGAGGTCCTAAATACAACGCATGGGAGAACTGATTTAGGGACAGCCACTGGAATGCTGTGTTCAGAAGGATTCTGAGACTGAATTGGACTTAATGGGCAAGAGTGTATATTTGGTAGGGTACAGGTTCAGATGCTGTAACAAGGGTCAGAATAGCAGCAGCTTAAATAAAATAGGAGATCATCATTTCTCTTCCACCTAACAGTCCAGTGTCCCCTGCGTGAGAACCACTGAACTAGAGAGACAATTATGACCAAGCTGTGGCATAGTCCCTAAGATCAACATAAACATGACAGCCAAGATCTGAATCGGGTGTCTGACAGCACCGGCTTTGAAATCCTGGCTCTGCCACTTCCTTGGCCTATGGCTCTGGACAAGGGAATGAATCTGTCCATGCCTCAGTCTCTCTATCTGTGAAGTGGGGGCTCATTAGAGGCTGTCACGGCTGAGCCTCCAGACATGGGAGCTGACGTTGTTACTGTTGTCCTTTGGGAACTGCAGGCATCACTGCCATGGCATGGAGCCTGGAAGAGATGCTGCTGGTGGTTGGCACCCAGGATGGCATCGTGGCTGTGTGGGACATGGAAGAGCAGCAGGTGATTCACATCCTGACGGGACACACAGGTGAGGCTCGGGAAGTGGTTTTATGATCACTTTCTTCCTGCTGGTCCATGTCAATCAGTCAGTCCCCAGAGCCCACTCACCACCCTGACTTCATTCCTGCATCAGTTAGCTATTGTCACGTAACAAAACATAGTAGCTTTAAGCCATCGCTGTTTATTTAGCTCACCATCTGTGTGTTGGCAATTCAGGCTGGGCTGAGCTGGGCGGCTCTTTGGGTCTCCGCAGGGCTTGCTCATGTATCTGTGGTCAGTTAGTGGGGTGTCTAAGAGCGGGCTGGTCCAGGATGTCCTCAGCTGAGACACCTCAACTCTGCTCCATGTGGTCTGTCATCCTCCGGCAGGCCAGCTCGAGCAGAGGCAGGTTCGCTGGAGGGCAAGCAGATGCACGTGAGGTCTCTCCAAGCCTGGAGCTGTCCTCGAAACTGACACCTTGTCCCGTTCTGTTGGCCAAAGGAATTCACAAGAACAGTCCAGAATCAGTTAGCAGGGAAATAGACCTCATCTCTTGATCGGAGAAACAGACCCACTGCAAAAGGGAGTGTAAAGAGTTGTGGTCACTTGTGCAACTTGTCAAGTTTTTATTTCTGCACAGTCCCATCACTGAGGTGGCTCATTCATTTGATTAATTATTGAGTGCCTACTATGTACCAGGCCCTGCTCTAGGGGCAAAAGAGAGACAGACCAGGGCCAAGACTAGGGTAAGGGGAATGAGGCACATACCATGGGTACACACTTTAAAGGGATACCCATGTCATCAAGATAAGTATTTCAATGCAATGTTTTTTTAAAAAATTGAAACTAATGCAGAAATATTCACAATGAATAAATATCAACCTGTGTTGAATTAAGACAGGATCAGCAGTAGTGCTGTGCCAAGCCACATGGGAATGAGTGTCCAAAGGGAAACTTGGGGATTCGGTGCCTCCATAAATTTTGCACCTGAGGAGAGTGCCTCACTTACCACACCCTAATCCTGGCCAAAGTGAGACTCATGTATTTGGGAAGGTGAGCAGGTATATGGAGTGTGGTAAGTATAATGAGGACACCAGGGTGCCATGAGCTACAACAATCACTGACCGACATAGGGCCTGAGAGAAGGCATTCCTCTGAGCAGGGACATTTCAGTCAAGACACAAAGGGTGTGAAGGAAGAGGTGTGCAAAGAGCAGGGAGTGGGAAGAGCAGCCAGGCGTGGGAAACAGCCAGTGCAAAGGCCCTGAGAGGGTGAAGAGTCTGGCGCATTTACAGAGCAGTAAAGAAGCCACGAGGCTGGAGCTTGGACATTACGAGAGCTGTCTGGAAAAAATCCAGCCATTGTCAATACAGCGAGAACAGTTACATGGCTGGATACTTTATGGGCAGCCCTTGTATATCAAACAAAAGAAACCAAATATAAAAGGCCACATGGTGTATGATTTCATCTATATGAAATGTGCCGAACAGGCAAATCTATAGAGACTGACAGCAGATTAGTGGTTGCCAGGGGCTGGGGAGGAGGAGTGAGGAGTGACCGCTCATGGGGACAGAAATGTTCCGGAATCAGATAGAGGTAATGGGTGCACACCATTGTGAATGTACTGGGTGTCCCTGAATTTGATACTTTAAAGGGCTAAAATGATAAGGAGAAAAGGGGAGAGAAGGACAGCTTTTGAGGTTATGAAACTATTGGAAACTTAGCCTGTGATTGCGCACAATTCTGTGAACATATTGTACAAGAACTAATGAATCCTACCATTGTACATCAAATGGGTGGATTTTATGCTTGTGAATTATATCTCAGTACAGATGTTAAAAATATTAGATTGTTGCAATCTAAGTATGTACGCTGTTTATATATTTTTTTCAACATTTTGCCACATTCTTTTGTTTCCATTAAATCTTTTAAAAAACAACTTTATTGAGTTATACTTTACAGACCAGGCAATTCACCTGTTTTCAATGTACAATTCAATGATTTTTAGTAAATTTACTGAGTTTTGCAACCATCACCACAATCCTAGGACTTCTCATCTCCCCCAGGAGATCCCTCCTGCCCTTCATAGTCCATTTCCACTCCCACCCCCTACGCCAGGCAACCACAGGTGTGCTTTCTGAGTCTATAGATTTGCTTTCTGGACATTCTGTATCAGTGGAATGGTACACTCTGTGATCTTTTGCATCTGGCCTCCTTCACTCAGTGGGATGTGTTTGAGGTTCATTTGTATTGCTGTGTGTACCAACAGCTTGTTTTGTTGCTGAGTCATAGTCCGTTGTGTGGAAGGACCAGTGTTTGTTTATCCATTCATCAGCTGAAGGACAGTTACACCATTTCCAATTTGGGGCTGTTAGGAGAAATGCTTTTGTGATCCACTGAATCTTCATTTTATAATGCTTAAATGCAGCACAAATATGTCATTCTTCTCAACAAGTCATGTTCTAAAATTTATGGAACGATTAAAAAAAATTTTATATTTATATAAATATAAAATAAATTTTATATTTTTTTATATTTATACTCCTAATTGTCTGCTATTATGAATAACACTGGGATGCATTTCTCATTACTCTTATCAATATTTTTTTCATTCTGTTGAATATTTCCAGTGAGTGGGACTCTTGAATTGGAAGGTATGAACATTTCTTTGAGTTTTGACAAGTGTCATCTTGTTGCTTTCCAAACAGGCTGTATGCACCACAATAAAACACTCCCCAACCCTATAGACCCCAGTATTAGATGTTTTCATTTTACTCTTTTTCTTCTGAAGGGTGGTAGTAGGGTGGGTACTGATGGAGTGTCTGTCAAATAAGATTCCATTTCTTTTATTATCACGAGGATGGCCATTTTCCTGTAGGTCTACTCAATATTGTGTTTGTGTGTGTGTGAGCTAAGACCTGGGCCAATTTACCAGTGGTGACCTCGATTTATTTTTTAAGTCATCAAACTTATTTGTAATCAGAAAAGGGCAGGCAGGAATCAATTTATTGAAAACTGAAAGCACTATAGACAATGTGACAAGTGAAAGTTTCCCATCATGTGGCTGCGTGCTGGCTGCAGGTGGTTCACACTGGCTTGTGAGAGCCTCTTGGGAAGTTTTCAGGAAGGTGTGAGGCAGTGGTCAGGTACAGCCACTATTAAACATTACAGTATAGAAACTTACCATTAAGTCAGTGATATTAGCACAAGATGATGTCAACTGAACAACAATATCCACTAGGTATTCTGCCACCAAAAAGGATTTATTTGGGAAAAGAAAAAAGAAAGAGGAAAAAGGGCTGCAACCCAGCATGTGCAGACCTGGCAAACCATGGCCACATTCTGACTTGTGTGCTAAGATGGAGGGTATTTAAGGGAGAGAGACAGGAAGTTAGGACCATAGAGTTTTATGAAAAGGAAGAGAAGACCATAGAGTTCAACTAGGTGGGCTCATGAACTTGTATGAGCCCAGTTCCTCCCATAGACCTCCCAGACTGATCAGTTTCCTTAAAGTCCCAGTTCTGATCAGTTTCCTTAAAACCCTAATTCATCTTTATCAGTAATAAATACTCAAAATTTGTCACTTTATAATTATTGTGACACACTCCACTATTACCTATGTTCATGGCTACTGTATCCACATGGTGGAAATGGTGTGCTATGGGCATCTCTTCCCAACTCCACATTCAATGGCATCATGTTAGTGACTTGAAATCAGCCACAATGGTAGTATTTACACCATGAAAATGGGCAAATACCACAAATCAGGGCTTTCTCCCACTCCCTTGCAGAGCTAGTTATTAAATATTTCCCAGCATGCTGCTGTTCTAATCCTTCCCTCAGGGAATGTTTGGTTTTATATAGTTATATACTGACTAACAATAGAGATCTGTTGTGAGAAATGCATTGTTAAGTAAGTTCATCCTTGTGCAAACATAGAGTGCACTAACACAAACCTAGGCTGTGTGGAATAGCCTATCACACCAAGGCTACAAGCCTGTACAGCATTTTACTCTATTAAATACTGTAGGCAATTATAATAAAATGTATATTTTTATACAACTGGCAGCACAGTAGTTCGTTTACACCAGCATCATCAGAAGCACATGAGTAATGCATTGCATTACAATGGCTACATCACTAGGCAATAGGAATCTTTCAGCTGCATTATAATCTTATGGGACCACCATCTTATATTTGGTCCATCATTGACCAAAATGTCATTATGTGGCACATAATTTTGTGTGTGTATATGTGTATGGAAAGAGGTAAAATATGTGATGCTATATATATATATATATATACACACACACACACACACATATATATATGTATACACACACACACACACACATATATATATAGCATCACATATTTTACCTCTTTCCATCTTGTATATATATCTCTAATTCATTTGAACAATAATGTAATGTTCTCTGTATGGGAATATGTTGTAAAGCATTACTATTTATAAAAATTCTGCTTGAAAATACCCAAATTGCAACAAATAAAAATTACCCAACTATCCTGTTGGCACTTAAATTATAAAGAAGTAAAACTCATTTTCTATAGTCTCTTCCCCTTTCAATCTCCCCCTCAGAAGTAATCAGTGTTCACAGTTTGTTATACATCAATAGCATTTTTTTTCTAGGCTTATACCCATGTAGCTGTGTATAGGCTCATGTACTTTGAGTTTTTGTGAAAAATCAGATCATGCTATTTTATATACTGGGCTGCAACTTGCTTTTGTCACTATATATTGTAATAATATTTTATAGTAATTCAGAACTTGGGCTCTGGGCTCAAATCCTGAGTCCATTACTTACTAACCATGTGGCTTTGGATAAGTTACTGTATTCTGTTGAACCTCAGTTTCCACATCTGTATAATGGGATAATAATCATATCTCAGAGTCATTATGAGGATTAAAGGATTTTAATGCATGTAAAACACAACTCTGCTTGGCACAGAGAAAGCATTCAGTAAGTATTAGCTGTTATAATAATGATAATTATTATGGTCAGGTCATTGGATATATATATATATACATCCATTTTATTTTTAATGTCTGCATAACATTCTTTATATGGATGTGCCATATTATTTAACCAACTCCCTTTTCATAGAGTATCAGGTTGTGATTTTCTTTTTATGCAAACAATACTCCAATGGAAGTCCTTCTACATTGTCACATACTTATGATATTATTTCTGTGAGAAAACATTTCTAAAAGTGGGATTTCTGAGTCAAATGCACCCCTTTCCTTTATTCTTTTATTTTGAAATAATTATATAGACTCACAAAAAGTTGCTAAAATAGTACAGACTGTTCTTGTGTACACTTATCACCTTTCCTGAATAACAACATCTTACATAATTATAGTTGTAATATACTATCAAAGCCAAGAGATTGTACATTTTAACATGTTTTTTTTTGTTTCTGTTTTTGTTTTTAAAGATTTATTTCATTGTTTGAGAAGAGAGAGAAATGGGTGAGGGGAAGAGGTCCCAGAGCAGTCTCCATAGTTGTAAATCATTAGCTGTAACATGGTTTAATTTCACACAGGTGGATGTGGGGCCACATGGGGCAGAAACTGAACAGGGGTCCTCCCACATGGGAGGCAAGAACCTTTGCCACTGAGCCATCCTGGCAGTTACCAGTTGCACCTCAGTTCAGCATATGGGGCTGCACAGGCCGGGGCCAGGAATCAAATTCTGGACCTTGTGATTGGGAGGCAAGTGCTAAACTGCTGAGCTATCCCAGTATCCCATAACTTTTAATAAATGGTACCAAATTACCCTCTTACAAATTTGTATCAACTTAAAATCCCATCAGCAAAGTAGGAGAGTAACTGATTTCTTATATCTTGGCCAGCACTCCAGCAAGCAATCTATTAAAATTTTGCCAATATGACGGATAATAATGGTATTAGTATTTCATCTTGCATTCTTTGTGATGATGAGTGAGGTTGAGCATCATTTTCTAATGCTTATTGTAGACTGCGCTAGTTTTGTCAATTTCCCATGTATAGGTCTTGTCCAATTTGTAAGTTATTTGAGTTTTTCTTACTTATTTGTAAGCACTTTTTATTTATTAAGGAGAATCTCCATGTATCTGTTATATATGGCAAACATTTTTCTCCCAATCTCCCATACACCTTTCAGTTACATTTTACCCTCTTAACATTTTACATTTTTATGTAATCAAATTAGTCAATTTCCCCCCTTTATGTCTTCCAAATTTCGTGTTTTACTTAGCAAATACCTCTCCGAAATTATAGTCTTCTATAATTTTACCTTGCTTTTCTTATGCTTTCTGGCTGATGCTGAACTTTTATTTATTTCAATGATCCCTGTTTATTACAGATTCAACATCCAGGCAATGATTTAATCCCAACCAGTTGTTACACTTGCACTTTAGCTTTGCCACATTCTATTATTTGTAATTTGGATATATTCAAATCCATCCTTCTTTTCTCTGGTAAATCAGGGAATTTCCAAACCAACAGGTGTTTTGGTAGTTGGAAAGTCAGAATGTTCCCAGCTAGTATACTCTCTCCCACCCTGGCCTGCTGCAGGAGAGGTGAGGTGTGTGACAGTTTTTGCCAAAGGGACGCTTGCCATCTCCGCTTCCAAGGACCGCACACTGCGCTGGTGGAACTTGCTCTCTGGCCAGGAGAGATTCACCGTTTGGGACAGAGGCTCAAAAGATCCCACTGAACCTCAGATCTGGAGTCTTTATGTGAACGAAGCAAAGAAGGTTGTGTATTCAGCATCTAGCTCAAAGGTAACAAAGGTGGCTAATGAAAATTTAGTCACATGTGGTGCATTATAGTTTTATTGGGCAATGCAGGTTTAAATATTAGAGAAGTATTGGTTGATTTCAAAACTGATCAGAGGGGAAGCCAAGATGGCTCAGGGGATTGAGCTCTCATCTTGTAGCCCTGGGGTCCAAGGATCATATCCCAGCCCTGGCCCATGCGGACCCATATACTGAACTGGGGTATGCCCCCAGTTTGGTTCTCTCTGAGGTTCGTCTCCTCCCTGGGCTTGCTTCCCATGTAGGAGGCCCCCAGCTCACGAGGGTGTGCCTCCCATGCTGGAGGCCCCAAGCCCAGTTCCCGCCCTGCACAGCCCCCGCCCACCTGTGTGGAACAAACCATGTCGATAACTGATGACTTGCAACTATAGAGACTGCTCTGGGCCCTCCTCTTTCTCTCTCTCTCTCTCTCTCTCTCTCTCTCTCTCTCTGTCAAAGAAAAGAAAAAGAAAGAAAGAAAGAAGGAAGGAAGGAAGGAAGGAAGGAAGGAAGGAAGGAAGGAAGGAAGAAAGAAAGAAAGGAAAGCTGATTAGAGAAATTATCTTTGTTATCAGCAAGAGTTTGGAAACAACAGTAAAGAAATAAATAATAGTAGATAATCCCAAAGATAACCACTGTTAAATTTACATGATTTTACTTTATGGGGTAAGTGCATATGTAGTACAAGTATGTGTGTGTATATAAAACAAAATTGAGATAAAACATATAAAACCATATATGCCATTTTTTTTAATTGTTTTTGACAGAGAGAGAGAGAGAGAGAACTGAACTGGGAGCACTCCCCAGCTCAGCACATGGGTCCGCACGGGCCGGGGCCGGAATTCGATCCTGAGTCTTCGGTGCTGCAAAGTGAGCACTTAACCCACTGAGCCATCCCGGCTTCCCTGATGCTTTTTTTTTAAAGATTTATTTTATTGTTTGAGAGAAAGTGAGAGAGAAGTGGGGAGGGCCCAGCGCAGTCTCCATAGTTGTACATCATTAGTTGTGACATGGTTTCATTCCACACAGGTGGGTGTGGAGCCACACAGGGCAGGAACCAAACTGTGGGCCTCCCTCATGGGAGGTGAGAACCTTTGCTGCCATCCCAGTGGTTACCAGTTGCACTGCATTTCAGCATATGGAGTTGCATGGGCCAGGGCGGGGAATCCAATCCCAGACCTCGCAATTTCAAGGCAATGCTCAACTGCTGAGCTATTCTGGCCTCCCCCATATATGCTGTTTTATAAAGCTATTTTTATTTGTCCATAACTGTAAACATTATTCAGAAACAGCATGCTTAGTGAGTTCATAAGATTCCATTGTATGGCTCCACTACCATTTGTATAACTAATCCCTTGTTGTTGTACACATAGGCTGTGTCCAGTTCCTTTCACTTTCAAGTAACTGAGATAACTTTTCTTATGCATATATCTTTGTGTGGATCTCTACTTATTTCTTTAGCATACACTCCAGAAGTAGAATTAATGGGCAAATATTTACCATTCAAATGGTTACTGCAGATAAAATGATACTTTGGGATTTTTTTGGTGAAGGTAAATAGTAAACCTGCTTAATCATAATTACTTCTATTGGACATATATGTCAATGCATATAGCATGGCTGGGTCCTCCTCCCCGTTTGTAAAACTTTATTTTGGAGTAATTTTAGATTTATACAAAAGTTATAAAGATATTATAAAGAGTTCCCATGTGCTCTTGATCCAGCCTTCTCTAATGTCAAGATCTAACATAACTACATTTGTGGAAACTAAGACATTAATATTGATAACTTCTATCAGTCTAACTCTAGACTTTATTGGGATTTCATCAGTTTTTCCACAAATACCTTTTTGCTATTCCAGGATCTAATCCAGGACACCTCTCCCCCACACCCTTTTATTTTTTAATTAATTTTTTAAAGATTTATTTTATTGTTTTTGACAGAGAGGGAAAGAGACAGAGAGAAGTGGGAGGACCCAGAGCAGTCTCCATAGTTGTACGTCATTAGTTTTCAACATGGTTTTGTTCCACACAGGTGGGCGGGGGTCACACAGGGCCTGAACTGGGCTGGGGGCCTCCTACATGGGAGGTACACCCCTTCGAGCCAGGGGCCAAACCGGGGGGGGGGGGGAGAGGGAGTGAGAACCAAACTGGGGGCCTCCCGCATGGAAAGAAGCACACCCCAGTTTGACACGTGGGTCCACGCAGGCCAGGGCCGGGATTCGATCCACAGTCCCCGGGACTGCAAAGCAAGTGCTTAACCTGCTGAGCCATCCCAGCTTCCCCATCCCATCCCCTTTTATTTTAGAACTGGCAGAGTGTTGAAAATAAAATGCATGACTATAAAAAAAGAACAGGTCTTGCATTTGCCTCTGGAAAACATGCAGCCTAGGTCTCCTACTGGGTTTTCTCTTCCTTTTCGTCCTTCCATTAGGTCAGTGCTTGGAACCTGGAAACCGCAGAGCTGGTTTTCCATGTCCTGGGAGACGCCTCTGACCCTTGGATGTGCACTGCAGCGCTGGCTTCCTGGGCCACACTGCTGACCGTATCTAAGGGCGGTGTGGTCACCATGTGGAGTTCAGCCACTGGACAAGTGCAAGGGAAGCAACGCTTGTCCAGCATCAAAGAAGAAACACCTACCTGTGGGGTCTCGGTCCAGAAACCAGGAAAGATGGTTATTGGGTTCAGCAAGGGTTCCATCTCTTTGGTAAGCAACTTTATTGACTATGATGCCAATATTCACTCAGTTCCAAAGGGCTCAGACGTCCCAGAAGCTGGGAGAAACCATCTCACCTTTGATTTTTTTAACCCATTTCGCATTTGCCCTGAGAATACTCACCAGTGGTGCTTGTAGCTGCAGCATTTACTCCAAGGTAACTTGCAGATTATAGTCCTAACCTTACCCACAAAGTGCCATGCTTTGAAATTTACCTTACGAAAAAACATTGTTTATTTTAAGATTTATTTTATTGTTTGAGAGAAGGTGAGAGAGAGAGGCAAAGAGAAGAGTGGAGAACCCAGAGCAGTCTCCATAGTTGTACATCATTAATTTTTTATATAGTTTCATTCCACAGGTGGGCACGTAGCTGCTGGGGGCCTCCTGCATGGGAAGCACACCACAGTTCAGCATATGGATCTGCAGAGACCAGGGCTGGGATTCAATCCTCAGACCCCAGGGCTGCAAAGTGAGTACTCAACCCACCTTTTCAGGGTACATATTATTTACTTTAGGCTCTACTATCTTGTTACATGCAGTACTCATTGTATTATAAAAGTTATGACACATATAAGCAAGAAAATGGGACTATAATCAAGAGCAAATTGGGACCATTAAGCCAAAACAACCAATAGAAGCAGGCACACAAATAACACAGATGTTCAAATGATCAGTCTAAGAACTTTAAAACATGTATGATAAATAATGGAAAAGGTGAATAACATGTGTGAACAGATGGAAAATTTCAAAACAATTAAATCAAAACTAGAAAAAAAGACCAAATGGAAATTCTAGAAATAAAACGAGACAGTGTCAGAAATAAAGAATTTGTTTAATGGGCTTAACAGCAGACTAGTCACAGCAGAGAAACTTCAGTGAATTAAAGACAAGTTAATGGAAATTATCCATTATGAATATAAAGAAAAAATAAAAACAATGAGGGGAAATGAACAAAACATCTGAGACTTGTAGGACAATGCCAAATATCTAAAGGACAATTAGTATTTGAAGTAGAGGAGAGAACAAGAATTCTGCAGAAGCAATATTTGAAGGATTAATGGTTGAGAATTCTCCAAAATGTATGTAAGACATTAGCCCCCAAACCCAACAGCTCATAGAGCCCCAAGCAGGGTCAAAAGAAAGAAAACTACATTTTGGCAATCATAATTCAAACTTCTGAACACCAAAGATAAAGAGAAAAGTCTTATAAGCAGCCAAAGGAAAAGATTCATTACATATAGTGGGTAACAATGATAAGAATGATAGCTGTTTTCTCATCAGAAACAAAAACAACAGAAGACAATGGAATGACATCTGTAACTTGGTGAAAGAGAAAAACAAAACCTGTCAACCTAGACTTCTACATCCAGTGAAAATATCCTTCAACTCTGAAGATGACATAAAGGCATTTCCAGGCAAGCAACAGCTGAGACAAGTTGTCTCCAACAAAGCTGCACTGTAAGAGGTGCTCAAAAAACTATTTAGGTTGAAGGGATATAATACCAGATGGAAGCTTAATGAAGGAAGGGCACCTGAAAAGGTAACCAAAAGAGAAAGCTCAGGGGAAGCTGGGATGGCTCAGCAGGTTAAACGCTCACTTTGCAGCCCTGGGGTCCAAAGATCGAATCCTGGCCCTGGCCTGTGGGGACCCATGTGCTGAACTGGGGTGTGCCCCCAGTTCAGTTCTCACCCCAGCAAGCTGCCCCTGGCCCAGTACCTGCCCTGTGCAGACCCGTGCCCACCTATGGAGTGAAACTGTATCAAAAACTGATGACGTACAACTATGGAGACTGTTCTGGGCCCTCCCCCTTCTCTCTGTCTCTGTCTCTGTTTGTATCAAAAATAATTTAAAAGAGAGAGAGAGAGAGAGAGAGAGAGAGAGAGAGAGAGAGAGAGAAAGCTCAGTTCAAAGCTGTTTGTGTGCTAGGAAAGTCAGAACAAAGGCAAGGAGGCTGAATGAACAGGTACCCAAGGACCCTGGAACTATTTGGTCCTGGGAAAAGCAGTCCCCTTGCACCAAAGTTCCTGAGTGGTCCCCTACCATCACTTTTCATCCAAGCTGGCCCTGAAATAGTCAAGTCCAAGTGCAATTCAAGATGCAGAGCCTTCGGGGAAGCCAGGATGGCTCAGTGGGTTAAGCACTCACTTTGCAGCACCAGGGACCGAGGATCAAATCCCGCCCTGGCCCCAGCCCGTGCGGACCCATATGCTGAACTGGTGAGTTTCCCCAGTTCAGTTCTTTCTCTGTCTCTGTATCTCTCTCTCTCTCTCTCTCTCTCTCTCTCTCTCTCTCTCTCTCTCTCTCTGTCAAAAACAATAAAAAAAACAAAAACAAAAAAACCTTTAAAGATGCAGAGCCACTAGACCTGCAAGCCAGGAAATAAATGTGCATATATCAACCACCAGTCTGATATTGAAACACATGAAACTTACAACATGGATTTAAAAAATGTAAGTAAGGCCCCCCCTGCTCTAATAGAAACACACACACATACTTCTTATGAGCACAACAGTGAGGGTACATGACCTGTTAGTGTCCAGACAAAGACACCATCTCTGTGCCCAGAGAGTCAGCTGTGACCTGCCTTTGGTCTCTGCAATTTCCTGAAACTTTGAAACTGACTTTTGCACAGAGTGATGCATATACCAGGAACAGAAGTTTTATTTTATTATCGAAATGTTGATGTTTTTAAAATAACTCCCAAGATTTATCTGGTTCAGCAAAGTGCATGTAATGGAGCTCTTATTTTGAACAGATAAGAATGTATTTTTTATGAAAAGAAAAGCCATTTCTCAGGCACCACTTTGCCTTCTTCTTGGGGATATAAATTGATGATCCCTTGGAAAAGCAATCGTGCAGCAACTCACGAGATTAAAATGTCACAATCCCATTGAACCCATCACTTCTGCTTCCAGAAACCTATCCTAAATACTTGCACATGTGCACATGAATGTAAACACAGTCTGGCTATATTTTATATGAATTTGACTTAAGTTTTTTTTTTTAAGAGTTATTTTATTGTTTTTGACAGAGACAGAAAGAAGGGCCTAGAGCAGTCTCCATAGCTATACATCATTAATTTTTCAATATAGTTTCATTCCACACAGGTAGGCGAAGAGCCACACAGAGTGGGAACCAGGCTGGGGGCCTCATGCATGGGAGGTATGCCCCCGTGAGCTGGAGGCTGAACTGGGGGCCTCCTACATGGAAGCTAACCCCGGCAGGAACCGAATTAGGCTCCACCCAAACGGGAAGCACACCACAGTTCAGAATGTGGGTCCGCACTGGCCAGGGCCAGGACCAGGATTTAATCTTTGGACATTGGGGCTGCAAAGCGAGCACTCAACCAGCTAAGCCATCCTGGCAGCCCGACTTAGGTAAATGTAAGATTATAGGGGAAGCCAGCATGGCTCAGAAGGTTAAACTCTCAATTTGCAGCCTCAGGGACCAAGAATCAAATTCCATTCCCTGGCCTGTGCGGACCCACATGATGAACTGGGGGCATGTTCAGTTCTTGCCCCCTGTTTTGGCTCCCAGCTTGAGGGGGTGTGCTTCCCATGCAGGAGGCCCCCGGTCCGGTTTCTGCCCTGATCAGTCCCTGCCTACATGCATGGGATGAAACCATGTCGAAAACTGATGACATACAACTATGGAGACTGCTCTGGGCCCTCCCCCTTCTCTCTGTCTCTCTGTCTCTCTCTCTCTTTCTCTCTCTCTCTCTCTCTCTCTCTGTCTCTTTATCTCTGTCAAAAAAACAATAAATCTTTAAAAAAATAATTTAGGAATTCCAATACTATGGAAGATTATGTAGCTATAAGAAATCAGATAAGCTGAGGGGAGGCCGGGATGGCTCAGTGGGTTGAGTGCTCACTTTGCAGCGCCAGGGACCGAGGATCAAGTCCCGGCCCCGGCCCATGCGGAACCATATGCTGAACTGGGAGCTCCCCCAATTCAGTTCTCTCTCTGTCTCTGTATCTGTATCTCTCCCTCTCTCTGTCAAAAATAAAAATAAATAAATAAAAATATTAAAAAAGAAAAGATTCCTTTAAGAAATCAGATCATCTTGAACAGTAGTCAGAAAACTGTGGCCCACTGCCTGTTGTGTGTGTGTGTGTGTGTGTGTGTGTGTGTGTGTGTGTTTAGCCTGTAAGCTGAGAATGGTTTTTCTAATTTTTGTGGTTGGAAAAAAGTTTTTAAAAAATATCTCGTGACATGAAAATTCTGTGGAATCCATATATCATTGTCCATAAATGGAGTAGTCCACAACTACTCTCATTTTATAAATATGCTGCCTATGGCTGCATATAGCACAAATGTGCTATAATAGCAAAGTTGAGACTCTATGGCCGCAAAGCCTGAAATATTTACTATCTGGCCTGTTACAGGAAAAATGTGCCAACGCCTGGGCTAGAGGTAGTTTCCTGGAAATTACAACAAATTTTCAGGTAGTGCTGCTCAATGTGTACTAAGCACTATTTCAGGCACTTATCTAACCCTTAGATAAGGGTTAGATGTAGCTGCCAAGATGTAGCCACTGCAATTTTCTCTGTTACAGGTGGGTAAACTGAGGCACAGAGGGGTAAGGTCACACGGCTGGAGAGTGTCACAAATGGAATTTGAACCCAAGCAGCCTGGCTCTAGGATCCATGTTCTTGACGGCTACACTACCAACCCCTCCTACCAGCACTACTGTCATTTGGGGGCACGTCCTCCTCCGCTGTGGGGAGTGGGAGGGATGAGCTGTGCCTGGCAGGGCATTTAGCGGCACATTCCGCCTCCACACACTGGATACAATGTATCTCCCTAATGATAGCAACCAAAAGTGTCTCCATTGCCCAGTGTCCTCCAGGGAGGCAAAATCGCTGGTGAGGCAAGAACCACTGCCCCAGACATATAAATGGAAAGCAACTTGCAGCACAATATCTGTGATGGATTGTACAACAAAGGAGGCTTCTGTAAATGTTTATCTATGCAAACAGACACTCAGCAAATGTAGACAACAGTCCCTTCTGGGGAGAAGGAAGAATAATAGGAAAGGTGAAAAGATGTTCATTGTGTACACTGGATATTTCTTTAAAAAAAAATCTTATACAGCATTATTGTTTAAGTTTTAGAAGAATCACATGTTAAAAAATGATAGGAGTAGGGAAGCCGGGATGGCTCAGTGGGTTTACTCACTTTGCAGCCCCAGGAACCGAGGATCGAATCCTGGCCCCGGCCCGTGTGGACCCATATGCTGAACTGGGGTGTGCCCCCAGTGAGACCCCAGTGAGACCCCTGCCCAGTTCCTGCCCTGTGCAGTCCCGCGCCCACCTGTGGAATGAAACTATGTGGAAAAACAAATGATGTGCAACTATGGAGACTGTTCTGCCCCCCCTTCTCTCTGTCTCTCACTCTGTATCTCTCTCTCTCACTGTCAAAAACAATAAATAAATCTTAAAAAAAAAAATATATATATATATATAGGCTTTAATTGGTGCAAAGAATTCACTGTCCTGCGCTGCCACATGTTCCACCCCCCTCCCCCAAATCATGAACATGATGCTTTTGGCACATGGCCTGGTGGCAGTCAGGTGAGCTGGATTGGGGCTGCGAATCAGGATTAATGAATGAAACTTCCTCTTACTCATAGATCTGAACAAAAGTGGTTTATTTCTGCCACTTGGGAATGGGGAGAGTGGTTCTGCCTTCCTCTGGCTTCAACCTGTGTCTTGACCTTATTTGAGAACTCCAGACCTCTTCTGGGCAGAAAACCAATGCTGGAATGTTCTCTGGGTCTCTGAGTTGATTACAACAACTGCTACATCAACAGTAATAATCATGTTACTCTGGGAGGCTGACTATACACCTGGCGGGGGTGGGGTGGGGCAGAACATCCTCACACACTTAGCCCTTGATGGCCCTGTGAGGTGGTCCCAGCATCATCACTCATTAACAGATGAGGAAACTGAGGCACCCAGGGCTTTAGGAATTTGCTTAGGATTGCATTGCTGATGAGTGCCAGAATCCTGCATCAGACCCAAGCGCTTGACCCTGAACCTTTCAGCCTTTGGAAATGCTTGATGGGCACCGTTGACTTTGTGCAGGTTTCCTCCTCTGAAGACAGCCTGCTGGAGAAGCTTCCGGAAGCTGTGGGATTCCTGGTGATGTCCCAAGATGAGTCCCTTCTCGCTGCAGGTAGGGTTTAGCTCACTGGGGAGTGGTGAGGAGGCAGTTCTGGATTTGGTTGGAAGTGGAGAGGAGATTGGGGAAAGGGCAGAGTCCTAGCCCAGTGCTCAGTAAACTTTTTCCACAAAGGGCCACATAGTACACATTTATGGCTTTGCGGGTCCAGTGGTCTTTGTCACAGTCGTTGAACCCTGCCCTTGTAATGCAAAAGTCACCAGAAAGTATTTCAAGTGAGTGTGGCAGTGTGCCAATAAAACTTCCTTTATGGATGCTGAAATTTGAATTTCATATCATTTTCACGTATCACAAAGTAGTAATCTTGAGTTTTATCAACTATTGAAAAATGTGAAAACTATCCTTAGCTCAAGGACCATAAAAAAATAAGTGTCCAGCCATTTGCGCCCACAGGCAGTAGTTTGTGCCCACAGGCAGTAGTTTGTGCCACAGGCTGTAGTTTGAGCTCACAGGAGGTAGTTTGTGCCCACAGGTGGTAGTTTGTGCCACAGGCTGTAGTTTGTGCCCACAGGTGGTAGTGTGCCAACCCCTGTTCTGGGCAAACCTCCTGACCTTTCTGGGCTTCTGGTTCATTACCTTTGAAATGGGAGTGATTATCTCTGTGGGACAGTCACAGAGATAGAAGGGAACTAGGTGAGGGGATGGGGTACACTCAGGGCTAAGTCAGCCCACACAACTCTTGCAGGAAAGACAGACAAGTAGGTAGGTACAAGAAAGACAAGAATCAGTGCCATGGGAGCGTATGACAGGATTCCCTAGGCTGGTCTGGAGCAGTCAGGGAAGGCTTCCTAGCAGAGGTGACT
Organism: Craseonycteris thonglongyai; assembly: GCA_004027555.1. NCBI lineage: Eukaryota > Metazoa > Chordata > Mammalia > Chiroptera > Craseonycteridae > Craseonycteris > Craseonycteris thonglongyai. The sequence goes on along the minus strand of PVKE010003698.1, from coordinate 438 downwards.
CACAAGATGCTCCACAGCCTGATTTTTTTAAAGGACTATTTCTTTTCAGAACTGTTTTAGATTCACAGTCAAACTGAGCAGGAGGTACAGAGATTTCCCACACATGTGCAGCACCCCCTCACTCAGCACCCCCTCACTCAGCTCCACACACCAGAGTGGTGCATGCTTATAATCAATGAACTTACATTGACACACCACCCCAAGTCCACAGTTTTCATTAGGCCTCACTCTTGATGGTGTACATTTATGGGTTTGGACAAATGCGTAATGACATGTAGAGTATTTTTACTGCCCTAAAATCAGCCTAATTTTTTAAAAAGATTTATTTTATTGTTTGAGAGAAGGTAAGAGAGAGAGTGAGAGAAGGGGGAGGGCCCAGAGCAGTCTCCATACTTGTACATCATTATTTGTGATGTGGTTTCATTCCACAGATTCCAC